>RJWH01001629.1:94895-179458 GCA_004363575.1 Solenodon paradoxus
GTCTCACCCACGGAGCCCAGACTCTGCGCACCCACAGACGCCTGCTGCCGGGTGCCACACGGAGCCTGCGGAGGGTCGGAAACAGCCCATGGGCCACAGGTCTTACACATCTGCTGAAACCTGTATTTAATCGGTAGCTTCCACAACATGCCAACCACGTGTCGTAAGTGTGTACACAAAAATAAACCCAGTTATAAAGATCTGAGGAAAACACAAGACACTGAAAGGATAAGTCTCGGACAAAGGGAAACTATCTGCAGATCAGGTATCTGAAAATGGAAATGAACCCAGAAAGTGAGAAGAATTCTCAGTTAAGAAGAAAATTAACCCAATAAATAAATGGGTAGGAGAGGTGTCAAATGAGTCACGGAAAGACGCCCAGAGTCCTGGTCCCAGGAAAACAAGTGACTGCGGCCCGGACCCCCCACCAGCCAGCACGAGCGACAGGCGGGGCTGGGACGCCAGCCTGGGGCGGCAGTGTCGCCGCCTGGCCTTCCACGCCTCGCTGTCTGACCCGGAGCCCCAAGGCGCTCGAGACATGTTGGCAACCGGGCCCCGGCCCGCGCGAGCCGCTGGACGCCACGGCGAGGGACGGATGGCCGGCCGGTCTGCACGGGGCATGCTCTCCAGCTGCGTGCGCGGGGCCGCGGGCAGACTGGGCCACACGCGAGGCCCTGGGACAGCTGTGTGCGCACCAGCCAGCACGCTGCCAGAGGAGCGCAGCCGCTGTTCACTGGGGCTCCCCGCAGAGGTGCTTCAGATCCCCTCTGTCTGCACTGTAGTCCGGACCTCCAGACGGTCATCTCCTTGGGCCTCTTTCACCCACTGCCCGTCCTTCCTCACAGCCCACTGGCTCACCCGCACCCTGCTGCAGCTGACCCCACCGCACTGATGTCCTGACAACTCCCCGACTCCCGTGAAACCCTCTTGACCACCTTGGCTGTTCCCAGCGCTGAGGGCCACTGACCACACCCTTGTTTCCAGTTCCCCAAATGAAGCCACATGCCAAGCTGAAGTGCAAACAGCACCTCAGTCTAACCCTCAGACGGGGCTCAGGGCATCCCACCACCCAGGCTGACCCTTCCTCCCCCAGTGCCAGCCAACAGCGGTGTTCTGGGTGCCCCTGCCTCCGGTGGAGGAGCGCCCCAGGGCACCCTGCAATCACGCGGTGCAGCCACAAACTGGGGCCCCCAAGTACCAGTCCCCATTCGACAGACTGACTGCCTCTCGCCCACGGTGACCACAGACACAGGGAGGGCCGCCCAGTAGGTCATGCTGTGAGGCCGAGCAGGGCACTCGGACAGGGAGCAACGGGACAGCGAGCTCTAGTCGTCACTCACGAAACTGGGCGAGGGGCCGGTCCTCCATGTGACACACAGTTGCAAACACCACTCACCAGAGACGGCAGGGATGGGGGGAGCTGCCGGCACAGGGGCCGACAGCCAGGCAGACAGCAGGCACCCAAGGACAGAGCGTGTGCTCGAGAAGAGCTCTTTCTGGGAAAGACATCCAGTGGCAGCCAGGGCTACACTTTACGTGTGTCCGTGCTGGTCATGGAGAAACATCGTATCTGACAGTCTCCACTGCAGGCATCGGGCAGCTGTCCTTAGGGTCTGTGATGGTCATTTTTCAAACGCACCTAGGCGAGTTTCTTCTTCCAACTTAAGGCAAACAAACTACTTTATGAAATCATGTCTTTCCACGTTGGTGTTACAATGAGCTAACAGGGCGGAGAAGTAATCTCCCAGCAGTAAGTGATGTGACCGAGAAGACTGCTGATGTGATTTCCGCAAACCGGAGTCAGGATGCTACAACCTACCCCTCACGTGACTGCTCAAATACCAGTCTTCCCTTGTGCGGCACATTAACCACCTAGAAACCACTTCGAGTTGAAAGTGTTATTCACTGAAACAGAGAGCAGCACTTCCTGAGGAGACCACGTGTTCACGCAGGGAAGTGAGGGGCCGCATGGCGCCGCGCCCTCGACGGAGCCAGAGCCCGCAGGACGATGGCAGCAGCGGCACAGAATGCAGCGTCGGCGTGTCCCGCTCCCCGGCGGGAAGAAAGTGGTGGACGCCGATTTTTGACATCTCAGCCAAATAAGTGTTACATTTGGTGGCAAATATTTAAAACTTACCTTACAGCCAAAAAACAGTTAGATCTGTTACCAACAGCAAAATAGTCGGCTGCAGTCAGAATGTCAATTCCGTGAGGGAAGGTGCCCTGAGAGAAAGGTGGGGAGAGGATGATTACAATGCGCCAAGTATCTGCGAAACCTCATCCTCACAAGGCTCACCTGAGGCCCAGAGCCGGGCACCCAGCTCACCATACGCCCCTCACCCAGTCAGCTGGCCAACTGGCCGCCCGCCCGCGGGGTCAGGTGCGGCCCAAGCCATCAGAGCCACGTGCAAATGCTTTCATGAAAACAAGCGTGGTGCTGAGGAGCCACCAGAGTGCAGCCAGGCTGCGGGGCAAGAGGTGGGCGGGCACCCAGCCCCGCCCCGCCCCGCCCTGCCCCTGCCCCTGCCCCTGCCTCGCCCCTGCCTCGCCCCTGCGCGCCACCACTGCTGCTGCTCCGACCAGCGTCTAAAAACAGGGAAGCGAGTCTGCTTCTATAAAGATGCGCCAGCCCTCCAGTCGGGAGGCAAGTCACCAAGCGAGGAGGGTGTCTAGCTCTGGCTTCGGCCCAGCTGCCCACTGGGAAGGGACGTACCAACAGGCCAGCAGCCGAGTCATGAGCAGGGGCCGCACCCTCGAGCCCCAGGGTCCGAGCAACACAGGAAGACCTGAGTGGAGGATCTGGTTCCAAATTTCCACTCTGGGACGCAGAGTCCTCAGGTGAACAATGGCTAAAGCGGTGGTTTACGTCTCACGCTACGGGGAAAGCATCCCTCCAAGGGCCCAGGGTGACCAGGTCTCCTGCTAAGGTGAGAGCCTCCTGTGCAGCCCAGCAGGGGTCTCGGTGGTGCCCTCTCCACCACGGCCTTCAGGCTGGCGTGCGGACCCCAACACCTTGCGCCCAGGGGCAGCCGCCTGGCGGTGGACTTGTGAACGCCCTTTGTGGCGACCTAACTGTCACACGCTGGCACGCCGCAATCGGCCCCACGTTCCAAACAGCGAGAGAATGGACAGGGCGGCTTGTGCTCTCTGCCAGGCGTCAGGCTGCTGGAGAAGTTCAAAGTTCTGTCTCAGGCCCCGGGGCCATGTCTTCGTGTCTCCTTGGTCTAACTGCCCCGATCCCCAACGGGGGCCGTCTGCCGGGCCCCTCTGTGCTGTGGAGAGCCACTGCAGGCCTCCCGAGCTCAGGGCGACAAAGCCAAGGGCACGGGCTCCAGGGGGTTCTGTACAGACCAGGAATAGCAAGGAGCTCAACCCAGGTTTCCTCTCCAGGAAGGGCTGGGTGTCCCTGACAGCAGGGACCCAGACCCACACGCCTGCGGGCCAGGTCTTGGGTTCGAGGCTGCCCTCCCTCTGTGCCACCTCTGCGCCCAGCAGGCCTTCTCTGCAAGCCCCTCTTCACTTGCTGGCCACTGCCTGGCCCGTCTCACGAGCCTCAGCACCTCCAGTCTCCCTGGACTAGACCCTGCCCTCACACACTCACCTCAGCAGACCTGTCTCCGGAGTACCCGCCCCTCATCCCTGCCCTCAGAGCCCAGCTCTGCACCTCCCAGAAAGCGACTGTCTGGCCCGGGTCCACCAGGCGCTCAGAGGGCTTGGGGAGGTAGCTAGGCCCCCGGCACAAGCGGCTGCGGGCAGCCGACAGGAGGGTCGTGGCCTGCCCCTGGCCAGCGGCGGCTGCACCTTCCCTTGCAGTGCACGCCCACGGGCAGCAGTGACATGGGTGGCTTTCAGCAACGCATAAGGCAGGCACCGGTCTGACGTGTGCACAGAAGCACTCAGCTCTGCTCCCGTCGCACCCCTGCCTGCCCCCGAGTGCCACGAGTGAGGTGCGACCAGGAGCCGTGTGTGAGCGCTAGCTTCTCAGGCAGATCTTCGCCCGCATCTAACAGTGGAGAAGACACACTGCGGCCGCACCGCCGGAAGCGTAGGGTCTGAAGACTGAGAAGTCGCCATACCTGTCTCCCCACATTCTCCTGGAAAGCAGCCTGAGGGACAGAGAGAGCAAACAGCAGGGTGAGTTAGCTTCGCTTCTTCTACACACAACTCAACAGTGCCAGTGACCCCTGGCTTTATGTTTTAGTTAAAGTCCTCATTGTTGACTGACCAGAGAGCCCCAAAGGTGTTTGTCATTGTTTTTATGTTCTAGGGCTTTTAAAACTACACTATGGATTCAAGTCCATAAAAACAGACCCGTCTTGAGAAGTGGCTTTCAGCTGTCACACTGTGTCTCACACCAGCACCCACATTTTCTTTTCTTTCTTTCTTTTTTTTTTTTGGTAGTTTCTTGTTTTGTTTTCCTTCCCTTAGCCCTGAGTCTTGAATCTGGGTCCTCGGGTTTTACACAGCCTGGACCTCGGCCACTGAGCCACGGTGGGGGGCTACAACAAAGTGACACCACGCCATCTTCCTGGGACGCCTGACAAGTGCTCCCACGCGGTGAGGGGCGATCGACCCAGGAGCCGCCAGCCAAAGCTCCGAGTCGCATGCACGGACCGGAGCAGGGCTTGTCTGGAAGGCAGAGTAACTCAGAGTGGAGTTCGGTCTCAGGCAGCCCTCCTGAAACACTCGCTGCCTCCCCAGGGTGCTTTCCTCTGCCCCCACCAGCAGTGCGAGGCCGCAGGGTTGTGTGGGCACCAGCCATCCCCACTGAGAGCTCCCCCAGGCAGGGATGCGGTGACACGAGTTTCACGCCATCATGCCCTCCACATGTGAGGGCGGGGACACGGGTCAGGGCACCAGCAGCCTCAGGGAGCAGCCAGGAGGTGGCTGACTGGCAGAGGGTTGGCCTTTCTGGGTGCAAGGCCACACCCCGGACTCTCAGCGAGGCGGCGACAGCCGGGGGCGGGTGGGCGGGACGACAGCAGCCAGGGCAAGGAGGAAGTGAAGGCACGAGCAGCAGAGAGGACAGCAGAGCAGGGGCTGTGGCACAGGCACCTGGCCTTCCACCAACAGCCCTCGTGTGGCTTTAAAGTGGGAAGCAGAGGCCTGCTCCCTGTACCGTCTGCATTAAATTCACTAAAGAAAATAAGAAACAACATAAAAGCAAAAAGTAATGCAGGCATCTTTCCTGTCAGTGCGCACAACATGCGAGCTGGGGGCACGTCTGCGACCTGGAAGGCAGAACACAGAGGTCCTGTGGGAGACAAGCCTGGAACAGGTGCGCAGGGCTGGCGGCCAGGCGGCACACTGGCGAGGCGAGGGGAGGGGCGGGGCGGGATGAGAGGACCCGCCCCCACCGCACGCCCCTCTCCAAGAGGCCATGCGGGCACTGCCCAGTTCCCAGGGTTCCATCTACACCTGCTCACCAGCAAGACCTTAGATAGTGTTCAATGCAAAGAATTTCCTGACAGTGTAAAGGGATTTAATTTCCACTTGATAGAAAAAAATCATTTCTGCTATTTTAGCCTCTCCTTTCCGGGGCTTCATAAAGGCACCCAGCTTTGACTATTACTGCTTCTCATAACACCGTCTTAGGAGAAACACAAAATGTGAAAGTCAGTTTTTTAGCACAACATAACAAAAGATGCCTTACAGTCACTGCCTGTGGAAACCCCTTCTCAGAGCTTCATGCCCCCCCACCCCAGAGGCCAGCGGAGGCACAGTGCCCAAAGGTGCTGGCAAACCTCCGCAGGAAAGGTTTTAGGGGCTTCAGCCAGAGCAAGACTTAGAGCCCACCTATTCAGGGCGGGGTGGGGGGGCAGACAGGTCCAGAAGGCAAACTCACCAAGGGCCAACCAGGAAACGCCCACCGTGACAGGCATGTGACAAAAGACAAGCAGCAGACAGGGTGCCCTGTAATGCCTGTCACTGCACGGAACGTCCTAGAGACGGAGACGTCCCTTCACTAGCGAAAAACAGAAGAGCTGAACAGACCTCTAGCCAGTAAAGAAACTGAATTAAAAACTTACATCATTCCAAATAAATAACAAAAATGGGCCAGATGGGCTCATTGGTGATTGCTACCCAACACTGAAATTATTGCACAAAACGGAAGAGATCATTTCCAGCCCTTTCCATGGGGCCAGCATTACTCTTATCTCAAATCCAGACAGAAAAATAGCACAGCCAGTGAAAACAACAGACTCAGGGCGCGCCCTGGTGGCCAAGCAGTCTAGTGCACCTGGGAGCAGTCCCACCCACATGCATCACGAGGTCCCAGGTTCAAGACCTGGGGCCAGGGAAGAACCAATGTGAACAACTAAATAAAAATGAAGTGCTTCTTCCTCCTGTCTCCTACTGTCTGCCTGCTCACTTTCATTCCTGCTGCACCTCCTTTAAAAATAAAAAAGTAGCAAGATAGAGTTTGGAACAGAGCAGCGTGCCTTTATTCACCACCACCGAGGGTCTGTCTGTAAAGCTGTGAGCAGCACCAGGTCAGAATATGCGGCCCTCTGCTTGCTGTGCACAGCGGTGATGCCTGCCTGGGCAGCTGCAGAAACAGTGCCCACAAGAGAGCCGATAAGCAGGGACTCAGAACTGCAGGACACATCCTGAGAGCCCACATCAGAAGTGGGGATGGCCCGGCCCCCTCAGGTGGGAGAAGTTTGGGTAGTTTTGTGGGGACATCTGGGGAGCCAGAAGGCAGCCTTAAGTCCAGCCCAATCTCCGCACCGACAGGCAGCTGGCCATCTGCACTTGAGACAAAAGCCGTCCTCTCTAGATCGTCATCTCTCCACCACCTGAGTCCACTGGGTCCCCACTGCCCCGTCAGCACGAGTACCTGTCACAGGGGCTGACGCCCAGTCTGAAGGCCCAGTGCCGTCTGTAACATAGAAGAGTTTAAATGTCTGGGAAAAATCACCACGGTGGGTGCCTGTGGACGAGACCAGCACAGAACCGCGGGCACGGCCTCCCTGTCCATGGAGCCCAGAGGTGATGGAGGACACTGAGGTCAGTCCTGCAGGGGTCCTGTCCAGCAAAGAGCCCTTCATGTCCAGAGAGCATGCCCAACATGGCTGGTTCTCTGGGGAGTTGATGTTCAGATGCAGCAGGTTCCCACCGAGGCCTCGAGGGAAGTTCAGCAAGCCTGAGGCCAAGTGTGGCCTCTGAGGCTGAGCTGACCTTCGCAGGACACCCGAGCTCCAAGTCCCCCATCAGCTGACAGCCAGGTCTCAGCCAGAACCCCTCCTCCTCGTCCAGAGCCACTGCGCTCCGGCAGGCTGCACCCTTCCCCACCTGCACCACGAAACGTGGTCGACTCACCGAGGCCGCTCTCCTGCAGTTCACGTTTCGGTCGAACAGGGCGGTGATCACCAGCGCACTGTGGGGAGAGGGAGACGGGTGCCGTCACGGGAAACGGCAGCTCACAAAACGCTGCACGTCCCAGTATGAGGAGCTTCGGCATCACGGCCCACTGGTCCCGGGGCCGAGGCCAGGGCTCACCTCTGGGCTCACAGCCCAGACGGGACGCGCAGGGGCCTCGCCGCCACAGCAGCTGCCTGACAGCGTCCCAGAAAAGCAGACCAAGTGCAGAAAAGCAACGTTCCCCAGGGGCCATGTTCCCACGAGGCGCACCTAGAAGCCTCTCCCGAGCTCCTAAGGCTCGCAGAGCTTCACTAAGCCCTCTCCCTCAGACGGGCACTGTTAGCGGACGTGCTGAAGCAGAAGCCACCCATCTGACTGCACGAGAACAGAACACAATGAGAATCACGTTGTGGACTCTGACCCAAGGTCCCAGCACATGCCTCCCCAAACCCTTGGAATCCTCTGTGCTCTCATGAAGTGACAACGGAGGGCTCTGGGGCTCCTGGTTGGGGCTGGTCACTGGGAAGACCACATCTTGGGAGGAGCTGAAACGTTCACTGCCAGCTCATCCTGCACGCTGTGGAGGGGCAAAGGGTCGAGAGCAGAGCCCGGCTCCGTTGTCCCCACATAAGGGAGCACCATAAAAGCCTGGGGGGATGGGGCAGGCAAACACACCCACGGACGGAGGTGGGCACCCGGCTCCGCAAGCACAGCACCCCCAGCATCTGAGACCCTCCCAGATCGTGCCCTGTACCTCTCACTGTGACCAAGAGAAACATGGGCCCAGGCTGGGGAGGTCGTGGGAACCTCGATTTCTTGCTGCCTGGACAGAAGATGCAGCGACCTGGGACCCCAAATGTGGGGCGTCTGCAGGGGTGATGCACCCTGTGGGGCCCACGCTACCGCGGGCTGAGAAAACCCGATTCCAACTGAGGGGCCCAGCCGTGTCACAAGAAGCGTGTCCAGTGGCGGGATGACGCTCAGGAATGGGGTCAGAGGGCAAACCTGCCAAGGACAGAGCCAGCGAGAACACGGAGCTTCAAGTCCTCAAGTGCATGTTGCAAGTGAGACAAATATTAAAACTGAGACGTGGGTTTCCAGTTCTGTGCGTGTGTGTGACCGCCCTTCTTCACAGCCCCGGCCCCCAGTCTGGTCGGGGCCACCTGCCAGCCTCGGGCTGCACCAGCCTGGCAGAGCAGGGGTTCTCAGAGCACGTGCTCACGGCTGCCCGGAAAGCGCAGCTGTTCTAGAGAACACCGGCAGGCACGCAGGACCGGCCTCCCGGCGGGCACGCAGCTGCGCAGGGCATGGGGCGCGGTCACATCGCAGGGATGGCACCTGCGACGGCGGGAAAGTCGGCCTGGAGACGCAGGCAGCCCATCACACCACAGGCTTCCTGTGCACAGCAGGACTCTTACAGTAATGTCGCGCAAAAGTCACAGCTGTCAGCCAACTGCAGACTCTTCGGTTAGCTCTATGAACTGCATGTACCTATGGATGCAGCAGGTTTTCAATACTGCTTTGATTTGGGCTACGTCTTTTAAAAACATCTCGTTTCACACACTTTTGGTACAAACTGGCTGGTCTGGAGATACCAGTATTTTGGTCCAGGTGAACAGAGAGCTTTGGCCCCGGCTTAGGCGTGGCCTGTGTCCTCACCAGCTCCCTCGCTGCAGGAGTTCACTTGACGCTTCCCCAGGCTCTCCCAATGCGGAGAATCAGTCTGTCACACAGAAAGAGACCTTCTTGAGTGGGAAGCTGCATGCCTCACCTCCCTCCAAGCTGCATGGACGGAGCGGCCCCCTGTGACTCCGTCTGTTAGCTTTTTAGCGCTTTACAGCGGTGAGAAGCAAAGCACGCGCTCTTACCCTAAGTAACAGCAATCCAGTCATGTTGAAGGAAAAGTTTAAATATCAGACTGGTGATTATCCTTCCAAGTTGTCTGAATGCTGCAAATCACACCTGTCAACTAAAAACGCAAGACCGGCCTAAGGTTCCGTTTTCCCTAAGTCCTCGGGACAAATGTGCACCCCGGCCAGTCAGCAGGCCTGAGTCACAGCGTGGGGGCCGCAGGGCTGCAGGCAGAAAGCCGTCTTCTTTTCAGCGGTGCTTGCAAAGTGGGCATCTCCTCTCTGAAAGTCGCCATCAGGAAGTGCGAGTGAGAACAAGACGTAGCTTTGAGCAATGCTTGCCGAGTCCTGATTTTCAGGACACTCTTGCCCTGGAGGAAGAGATCTGGGAGCCAATCCCCAGCTGCCCACGCTGCCAGCTCGGGAGGGGCCTGCAGGCTGATGTCAACAGGAGCTCTGCTTACAAAAGAGTTTCAGGTGAGGAAATCACAGAGGTGGCGACTGAGAGTAGGCTGGCCCAGTGCAGAGAAGCGGCCTTTTCTCCCTGCAGGTCCCCATAATCACAGAGAGGTCTCCCCCAGGTTCGGCTCCACATCCTGTGCAGCTTCACTTCCCGCGCCCACTGTTCCTGAACTGTACCGGCTTTTCAGGAAGTCCATTTACTTTTCCACAAAATAATTATTCTGCTCTTAATCTGAGTAAATGCTTAGGAAATAAGGGCTTCAAAGCCAAACAGCACTAATTCAAAACATGACAGAATTGAAATAAAAGGCGTCCTTCTTGACTGAATGGGGCCGAGAGGGGCCTACCGGTCAGGTGGGAGGTGAAAGAGGCCCAGGCTCTGATCTCTGGCTCAGGGACCCTGGGTCTAGCCCTGCCTCCTACCCATTCTTTTTATCAGACATCTCCATTTCAGTTAGAGCTACGTTTTGATCGCAACTGTCTGCTTCTGCAGGACCCACTGATGTTTGTGAAAGTATAGTTAAAGATATCAAGATTTTATCATATGCCGGGATTAATGGGCTTAAAAGCTGACAATTAAAATGTGGTCACTTATTACACACCAAGGGAGGCAGATCTCGAGGACACACCCCAACCGATACTCCTGAGCAGGGCGGCAGGCAGGTCCTGGGGCTGTGCTGACTCACCGGCCCGCCACCGCCCCCGGTCACCTGCAGCCCCTGGACCAGGAAGGGCTGCGGCACAGGTTCCTCAGAACCTGCCAGACTGGACTGGAAAGCCTGCGGGCGTGGCTCCAAAGGGCAGTCGCTGAGCAGACCCTAGGCCTGGCCAGGGAGGGGGGCGAGGGAGCCTTTCTGAGGAGAAACCCACGAGGCCTCCACCCCTGGTCAATCAGGAGAACGCAGAAAGGCCCCGCCGACGTGGTTTCAGTGTGGCAGCTCCACAAACGCAGGGCGCTCACCTGGGCATGCCCGGCAGTCAAGGAAACGCAGCCTCCACTGAGATCAAAGGCCCAGTGGAACCAAACGAGTTTCTGCTGACTGGTGCTGCCCCTGAAGTCAGAGCCGCACCCGAGCCACTGGCGGCTTCCCAGTTGCGGGCTGTGGTGCTGCTGCTATCCCTGCGCCTGGTCACTGTCTTCGCAAGCGCGTCCCAGCTCAGAAAAGGCAACATTCTCAACAGCCGCCACCACAGTCCAGACAGAAGCCCAACTGCAGACGTCACCTGGGGGCCTGCAGGCCAGGTCAGCTCAGCCCTCTGAGCTATGAGCACATCTGAAGCCGCTTTCTCAAGGACATGGGAGGACCACAGTCGCCCACGCACCGCGCACTGGTGCGGTCTCTCCAGAGCCCTCCCGGCCGTGTGCCAGGTGATAGCCAGGCCTCCAAGTCTGTCTTGTCTTTTCTGAATAACGGAGAAAGGACCTGGAAGAAGGTGTCTCTGGGTCCTTTCGCCTCTGTGGAAACGTCACTCGACACGGGGACCCAGTGCAGCCCACGGTGCAGGGCCAGTCACTGACCCTCACACACTGAGGCCAGATGAGCACTTAGAGACGACGATCCCTTCCACAGCTGCCACTGCTCTGTCAGCCAGGATTCTGTGCTGGGGCTGCAGGGGCAGATATGCTTGTCTGCAGCTCAGAGAGCCTTCCTCCTAAGAGCCTGGGCCCACGTGTCAGGCGTCATTTCCCTCCACGTCGGCCACCAGGCGGCACAGGGGTGCACACGATGGTGTGACAAGCAGTACCCGTGGACATGGGAAAGGGTGTATGTGAGGGCCACTCGCCTGCAAGTCTAGGCGCCCCTGGGGCACAGGACCCTGCTCTCCGGCTGAACGAAGCCAAGCTCCGCTCTGCTGCTCCTGGTCACACCCACAGCCTCAGCCTCTGTCCTCCCTCCTCCCATAAAGCTGGACCAAAGTGAGTCCCCAAGAAAGGGTGGCAGAGCCTACAAAGTCTGCAGCCCCAGGAGACACTAAGCTGAAGCAGCAAGTCTGCACTGTTTCCTCTTGGGAAGAGGATGGCGACTCGTGGGAACCGGGTCCTGGAAACAGCAGAAGTCCACCTGATGGCAGTGCCCGAACTTCTCCGTCTCCCACTCCACCCAGTGGAAACAGCGAGAACCCTCCCCCGCCAGGTCAGCGCTGCTGCAGAACCAAGTGAGCCAGCACTACGGAAGGCAGCTTTACTGTGCTGGATCTCCACTGCAAACCGCAGGAGAACACACTCCATCCCAGTCTCCAGTCAGAACAGCAACTCCAGAAAGCTGACGGACAGGACTAGAAAGTAGCAGGGGCGCCTCCCTGAGGCTGCCTGGGACAAAGTGAAGCTCACGTCCGCAGACGAGAGCAGAACAAGTGGCCCCGCCGCCCACACCGCCCAGGGTGCCAGCCCCAGGCGGCACCATTCCACGTCGTAATTTACAAGCGCTGATCTCCCTGCACAGAAACCAGGATCTGCAGGCTCTGCTCTGACATGAGAACCAAGACAGGGAGATACAGGCCAAAAATCCCATGGCAAATGGGCTGACCAGAAAGAGCAGGATGCCCCCAGGCCGGGACCCCAAGCCCACGCTGATGGAGGGTGGAGCCGGCCCTCGCTGCTCTCTTGGCCTGCTACCTGCTGTGTGCGATGGCAGGGAGCGAGCATGGCCCTGGCCCACACAGGTCTCAGGCAGCCCTCCGGAAGAGGCACAGGGAGCAGCCTGCACAACAGAGCACCACTTCCTAGTAGAAGTGGTCGGCTCGCCTCCAGCACCAGGACTCTGGGAGGTGGCTCAGCACTACTCCTCGGTGCCAGTAGACAGTGAGAAATGGAGACGACACATCCAGAGTCAAAGAACACCGCTCAGTCCAGGAGTAGGGTCGCAAGCCAGCCAACAACAGTTAACTTAAACCTACTGACCTGGGGACACACCTGCTCTGCGTTTCTCTCCAGAAAACGACTTCAGATGGAGAGGGGGTGGCTACGCGGGCCCCGCGGCCCCGGCTGGCCGCCTGGAGAGCTGAGCAAATGCGGACTCCCACCCCCGGGACGCTGAGGGGTGGCGCAGCCGAAGGGCACCGGGAGCTAGTGGGGACAGCTGAGGCCGGAAAGTGAGCCCAGACAGAAGCAGGGACACGAGGCCTGTCCGGGCCTCCACAGGTTATGGTTCTGGGAAGGACAAGCCCCAAGGAGCGCCACTCACCTGATCACTCGTGTGTTCCCAGCTTGTCTCTAAGACTCCACTAACCACAGGCCAGCCAAAGCCTCTAGAACTTTCTTGCTAAATGCTCTGGTTTGAATGGCTTGCCTATAAGGAGGCCCACTCACCTGATGGCTCCTGCTGACAGCTCTCCTTCGTCTTACCAGGGTTCACGAATTCTAGCTCATGAGCACCAATTTCCTGGATGCCCCTGTGGGGAAGGCTCATCCACCCGAGGGATACAATCCCAGGACAACACAGAGGCCACCGACCCCGCCACATCGGGGCTTTACCTTGAGATGGCGGCCACGAAGGGCTCCAGCTCCTGGGGCTCGTAGGCGCGGGCGAAGGCCCAGCACACATAGCAGGCGGCGTCCCTGACGCTGGCACCCACGCTGCAGGCGCCCCGCTTCTCGTCGTAGATCAGCGCCTTCAGGATCACCGGAACCACTGGGCAGAGGAGACGAAGGCCGTGAGGTGGGAATGAGAGACAGCGCCCCGGCTGCCACAGGCCTCTCGGGGACAGCAGCGGAGGCGGGCGCTGCCGGCATCCAGTGCAAAGTGACGCTTCCTTTCCCGTCAGAAATGTATTTGAAAAGAAAACAGAAGTCCACCAGCTCAAACTAGGTGAAAAAAGTTTTTTAAAGTTGCCCCAAATTACATAAAGTTCCTAGAGAGGTGGGTGAAAGGCAGCTGGGCCCAGGCCAAGGACGCAGACTTCTTTGGAGAAAAGGGGTGTAGGGGTACGGACTGGAGACACCGCTGGCTCAGGAGAAAGAATCTGAGCCCAGAGGACCAGCCAGGGGATGACAGAGACCGTAAAATACACACAACGCTCCTAATTCCAGTCAAGAGCAGAAGAATCACAGGGAGCCTCTGCTCCGCGGGTGTCTGTGAGCCTGGGGTTTGAGGACTGGCAGCGAGGGTCTCAGGTAAGCAGCCCTGTTATTTCCAGGATGACCGGAGTCTGTTTAGTTACTAAAACATCTGCAACACCGAAGCAAGTGGAAGTGCACGCAGATTGTCCTTCTAGCTCCATCTGAAAATACCCGAGTAACTGATAAGCACGTGTGACTTTGGATATAAAGATAGGAGCTTAGGACACATGGTAAGAGCAACGGAATGCTCAAATGTGCTAGAATTTCATCACGCTCATCTATCAAACTTACTGGATTCAGAGATTTAAGTCGTTGGGAAGGGTTTGTTGTTGAGACATGGAAATGTATTTGGACTATTAATTTGAGCACAGAGTTTTTACTTTAAGGAATGTAATTCGTTTTACAAATGAACCAATTTTAAACCTCTTAAAATAACTATAATAAAAATATAAAAATAAGCTTATGAAAAAATGTGATTGTGATTCAATAATACGCTGATTTTTTAAAGTCATACTGAACGCCATTTTCTAAAAAGCCACTGCAGCACGAGACTGCTCGGTGTTAACCATGGGGCGCAGCCCCTCCCAGCGGGAACGAGCGCAGACGACTCTGCGGCCCTTTCCTCGGCCACACCGAGGACATGGGGAGGTTTCCAGGCAGGAACTGGGAGGCGGTGGCTCCCCGCAGGGACAGGCATGTGGGCAGCTGGGTCCGTCAGAGACATGCACGCACGTGTCCACACGTCCACCAGCGTGCGGACCGGAACGCGGGCCAGCACTGAGCAAGGAAAGGAAGCTGCAGCTGTGCTGACATCAGGAGAAACAGCGAAAGCACCAAGTGGCCCAAAGGCAGAACAGAGACCAGACTGCAGCCGGTCACCCTTACACACCAGCGTCCAATCTCACCTGGGACAAGGGCGCCCTGTGTGCCCACACACCCCTTTCCTGGCCGGCAGCCCTGACACTGCGACTTGCAGACGGGGAAAAGGCACTGTGGGGATGGATTTAGAAAAATGAGGCACCAATTATTTGAACATACAACTCTCACCACAGAAATTATGTTCCAGGAAGGTGTACCTAGAAGTAGCCTGAGGCAAAAAATCATCAACTATTGTAGAACCATGAATATTCTATAGAGATTTCACCTCTGCCTTTCACGTCTAAGGATTTTCTCTTCCACATAAATAGCAACAAAAAATGGATTTGATTTCGCATGGTTTACTTTATGGAGAGGTTATTTTTATAAGATTTTAAACATTTGCTTAGAACTAGGTACAACAAGTGTACTTCACAATAAAGACTCACAGACACTGCGTTTCCAGTCATCCCCACTCCAGCCAGGAGTGAGCGCAGAAAACACATATGTTTCCTCAGGGTCTGAGAGTGACTGGGCGCTGGGGCACCCACATCAGCAGACACTGAGGTCGCTCCGACGAGCTGGCCTCGCCCACGTCTGTGAGTTCTCCTGTCCCGCTCTCACCGACACAACCCCAGCAGCAGGACACCCCACTTGGGATGTGTCATGGGCCCCTCAGCCCCAAAGTCTGAAACTGAGACCCCCATCCACCCCAGCTCAGCGAGGGCACCCCACCCTCTGAGGACAGTACAGGTGTCCCTCCTTGTGTCCCAACCTCACCCGGCCCCTCAGTCTCCGGCCCGACACTCCAGAGCAGAGCAGCCACAGCGGGCGCCCCGCCCGACTCCCCACTGGCCGCGCATCTCTCTGCCACGTCGCCTCTCCTGCACAGCCCTCGAGAGACCAGTCACACCGGGAGCGCCAGGCTGTCATGACTGAGCTGAGTGTGAGTCACTGAAGCAGGTCGGGGCTGCCGCATGCCCGCGCTCCCGGACAGCCCGCTCCGCAGAGGAGCCCACCACTCCCTGGAGATGCCCAGATCTACTCCTGAACGGAGCCGCAGGTCAGACTTGGCAGCACGGGCAGTGCCAAACCGAATAGAAGGCACCGCCTGCCCCGTGGTCAAGAAAGCAGTTAAAGCGAATTAGTGAGCTTAGCTGTTGTCTCCGTCTGAGCCGCACCAAGTCTGTGGCGCCTGTAAAGAAAGATCTCAGCCGTTTCACGGGAACATTCTAGTGAGCCTGGAATTGCCTCTCGTTTGCTACTGCTGGTCACATGCACTTTCTGCATTAATAGGCAGCCCGCTCGTGGCCCACAAATGTCAAAACTAACAGGCAATGGCACGTGGAGGAGGGAAGCAGAGCGATGCAGGAAAGCCGGGACTGCAGCGCCAGCACAGCCGCCGGGACGGCACTAGGCAAGACTGTTCAGCAATTCTGTAGCCCGAGGAAGTTCTGGATGCTGACTGCTGAGTCCCAATTTACCGGTCCACTGGACAAAATCAATTTCAGAACAGAGAACTCTGAGTGACAGCGGTCGGTGCCTCATCCAGCTCCGCCACTGTGAAGTCTGGGCACCCCTGGGCGAAGCCCACCTCCATATGGACACAACCTCAGCCTGCCTGCTGCCCCCGAGACAGAGTGATGGGGAGTTGGCCCATCACCCCGAGTCTGATGCCAGGAGGGGCCAGGTTTCTGCTCTAAGTCCAGGGGAGGATTCTAAGGTGTCCTTTAGCCAGCTGCTGAGGCTGACGGGCCGTGAGGAAAGAGTCACGAACTGCTGGTTTGGTCTCTCAGTGGAGAGACTCAGCTCAGACAGACCTAGGGCGGCCCACCCGACGTGAGAGGAAAGAGCAGGAGGAATTCAGGCTGTGATTCTGTGTGGCTGGCCAGGGGGCCCCCGCAAACCCACTTTAGTCCCTGGCACCCACACAAGCCCCTGTGCTGTGTCCGTAGGCAGCAGCCTGGCCCACCAACAGCCCGAAGATGCTGGACTTGCGTGTCTTCCTGTGGACCTAGGTCAGAGAAGCAGAGCCTCGCTGCCGTCCCGACCCTGTCCGAGCAGGTGCTGCTGCCTCCAGAGTCCCACCAGACGCATTGCCGCCACGGCTGCCACCACCCTCGGTCCTGCTCAAACACCCGAGGACCCCTCCAGACCACCTGCACAAACTAGCAACACTGACACTCACGTGCGGCGGAGAAGTGACCAGCAGCACCCACAGAGGTCTGCTGGCTGGACAGGGCCTGACAGAGAGGCACGGCAGAGATGCTCTCGCTGGTCACTTGGAAGGAACTGATTTGGAGAAAGTTAAACAGCTCACAGGAAGAGAAAGTAAGATACTAGAGTCTTTAACAAAAAAACTGGAAAGTGAGCCTGTCAGCTGATTCATCCCGAAGCAATCCTAAGAGCAATGCCCTGAAGCGAAGGACGGGGTCGGGCCCTCTTCCTGAGCAGGACCACAGCTGCCACCTGACCTCTCGGGGCCTTCCCCAGCTGCTTCTGTGTGAAGCCCTGAGCTTCCAGCTAGGACAACCAGGGACCTTGAGAACCGGACACGGCCAGCCTTGTGGCCATGCAGAGGCCTGGGCAATCACAGAGTTTATGGGGTAGACGGGTAAATGGAGCTGAAACAGTCCTTGCCCTAAACTTTATAAAAAGTCATTATCAGGAAAAAAAAAAAAATTAAAAAACTAACAACTCTTCCCAGATTCAACAGGTTTATAATAAGGAAACTCTTCAACAGCTATGAACAAAAACCTTTCTCATGGTTCGAATTACACACTGCAAATGCATGTCAAATATATAAAATTCCCCCAGAGGGCTTCCTTTTGGCAGCCCAGAGTCCAGCAATGTAATTTAAACACCCTTCTCTCTAGACAGCATGTCATTTGTTTAACGCCAACCGCCTAAGGAAAAAACAGCCTCCAGGTGAGAGGAAGGACTTCGCCCTCAGAGGGCCACAGTGTCCACTGCAGCTTTGCCAGTGTGCAAACCAGGGAGCAGAAGGAACTCAGGCAGTCTCCACAGAGGCAGAAATGATCAACCACAAAGAATTATCATACAGCCGGAACAGAAGTTACATCTTTTGGTAAGTGATAAATCATAAGCCGTGCTAATTAAAATAGAACAAACTTATCACTTAAGCATTTGTACAACCTGTCTCCCAGGATGCACTGGGACAGCCTCTCCCAGGATGCACAGGGCTATGTCTCCCAGGCTGAGTGGGTGTGTCTCCCAGCATGCAGTGGGATAGATTGGAGTCCTGAATGCATCTCCCAGGATGCACAGGCTGTATCTCCCAGGCTGAGCAAGCTATTTCTACCAGGTTGCCTTTGAGTCACAGAAAGCACTGAGCCTCCTCATCACACGATGGGAGATGCACAGGGAGCCACACTCACACCTACAAGTCCACCTGCCCAGAGTCAGCCCAGGGAAAAATCCAGTTTCCCAGGAGTAGGTGTGGCCATTGGAGCAGAACTTCCATTTCAGCCACCAGTACAAAGAGCCATCATACCTTCCTCAAAAATGCAGTCCAACTTGCTCAGAAAAAAAAAAGCCAATGCTGAATTTGCTAGAGGGCAAGAGGAAATGACGGACAGAATATCTGGTTGCGTAGACATTTTAGTTTTCAGTTCCCACAGGACATTTCTGAAAAACTATCCCAAAGGCACTTACCTGGCCTATGCATGTGTAGCAACGGCCAGTCCTACAGCCCTAGTGCCCACAGATGGCAAAATGCAGGCACGTGCACTGGCCTTCCCTGAAGTGAGGGGCCCACGCCCACCAGCCTGGGGAGCCCAGGGGTGCCCCCTGTGGAACGTAATGGAACCGTGTCCTCAGTGCCTCCTGTGTTACGGGGGTGGGCACCCGGCCTCTTCATCTCCTGGTCTTACAACCCCTGCCCCCACGCCAGGCCTGAAGATCACCTACGCCTGCCGCAGGGGACGTCAGGAAGCCCACTCCCTCCCTGTCCATGGGGAGGTCACAGGCTGTGCAGGCCCAGGAACCCTCCCGTGTCTCATCCCTATGAACAAGACCTCACGGACTTGGGAGACACCCTGGGAGACAGAACAAGATGCCCACAGCCTCATCTGGCAAGAAGCTGGGCGCCAAAGCTCTGCCTACCAGGCTCCCTCACCAGGTGTCCGGAACGATCACATGAGTTCTCAGTGCAGGGAAGCACACTGTCCAACTCAGCTGGGAATGGCCATTATTACAAAGCATAGCAGCCACAGCTAAAAAACCTCCTCACAGAGAAACCCGATGTCAGGAGCAGGTTCCTGTGTGAAGACAGAGCCTTCTGAAAGGCTTCACACAATCACGAGGCAGGACGAAAGCACATACTGTCCCACCTAACCATGCCGATCCCTCTGCTTCTGGGAGAGTGCCTACCACCCCACCCCACATCCTAAACTGAGGCCGAACCCATGCAGAAGCAGGACTCGCCCTCTAGATGGTTCAAAAGTTTCCCCTGGGAGCAATGACAGGAAAATAAATCAGTGAAAAAACACAAATCCACTTACTACCCCAAACAGCTAAAGATTCAGAAAAAAATCTATAGGAGATAACAAGGAATTTGGGGGACGCCTCAGGCTATCCCCAAACTCTCCAAGATGCTGCCTGCCCAGGTCTGTGCTGTCAGAGGGGACGCCTTTATCTCCAAACCACCCGAACTGCCTATAAAAGCACCCCTCAAAAAAGCAGAGGTAATATTTTCATAGTGAATCTTTCAAAGTAACTGAAATGGTAAAACAAAAAATTCTTTCTCTCAGCCCTTTGCATGCCTCTTCCATTAAAAACAATTTACAGAACTGGACTTACCATATGACCCAGCAACTGCACTCTTAGGAGAGAAATGCAAACTTGTTTTCGCACAGAAACTTGTACACAAGAGAATCACAGCATCTCTACTCCCAACAGCAACTTCAGCGGGTGACTGCAACACTGGCGCATGCGTACCCCGGGCCCCGCCAGCAACAAAGAAGCACCAATGAGTAATACGCACATCAGCTGGGATGAATCCCAAGGAAATCGTGCTCACTGAAAAAAAATCGATCTCAAAACGAGACAACCACGATTCCTTTTCTGTAACGTGACTGAACTGATGCAATTACACAGACGGCGAACTATCTGGCATTCTCCGGTTGGTGACGGGAGAGCGCTGGGCACGGCTGACAGGAAGGGGCGACGCGGGCGAGTGCCAGGACTCGGGTGCTGCACACAGCCACCACATGATAAAATGGCAGCGCACACGTGCGCAAATGCGCATGAGTTCAAACCTGAGGGACACCGGACTTTGGGTTCCGTCGCTGTATGGAGTCACACGAGACGGCACCAGACAGGGTCTAGGAAAGGTGAGAAGGACTCCCTGCCATTTCTCTGCAACCTCCTGTGAAACTTCCTAATTAAAATTGTGTTTTAAAAACCAGTCACTAAGAAGCCGCAGGCACGCACAAGCGGCAGAAGCAGTCGAGAACCTGCCCTCAATCTGAACCCGGGGAGGCTTGGGAGGCTCTGGCCCTGGGGAGACGGGAGTCGGAGGGGCCTAGTCACACCGCACTGACATCTAGGCAGCGTGCAGTGAAAGTCCCCACTCGTGTAACAGGCCTGGGAGTAGCTAAGTGGAGGGGTTATCTAGAAACTGCATAAAGCTTGGGCCTTTGAAGGAGACTTGCTGCAAAGCACAGCTGAGCACAGGCAGGGGAAAGCCCAGCACCCTTTCTCACAGATCACAGGGAAGCAGGCCGCGTCCCGGCGTGGGTTCCACACCCTGACCGTGGGTGCGAGGACGGGCCCGGAGCACCTGGTATGGACGCCGGGACTGCCACTTTACTGTGCTGGGGCCCCCAGTCCTCGCAGTGTGGCCGGCTCCCCACACGCCCCACAAGCAAGCTTACAACCAGCCTGCACTCAGAGACACACACTGTGAATTCACTAATTAGCATGACTCACCAAAGAAACCTCAGTGTTTCTAAAGAAAACCATAAAAAGACTAGGAGACAAGCAGCAGGCAAATGTCTGTTCTTGGGATGGGGACACATTTCCAAGGAAAGGAAGAAATCCCAGGAAGTGACTGACAGACGCTGCTGCACAACGGGTGCGAAACCAAGCCACAACCAGGCCTCCCCTGGGAAGGTCAGAGGACTCCGCTCAGTCACCGACAGGGAAGGCATGTAGACGACGCGGAGCCCAGGTCCTCTCCCACCGTCCTCAGGCGACGGAGTTACTAGAACGGAAGCACAATGCATGTGTGTGGTAAAAGGACCTGTCGTAGAGAACACAGGCAGCCAAGTGCCACAACCGGTCGGGAACATCAACAGGACAGGCTGCAGGTGAAGAGTCAGCGTGTCACATGGCACCTTTTCCTTTCTGCGAGCACACGTCACTCCCGCTGCGCACGCCAAGCAGACGGCCCCTGAGAGTCCTGGCCCACAGGTACAAGCAGCTGCTCCCGGGGTGAGTAAGGAGCCACCCCCGGGAGCACCCCCTGGGCCCACAGGAGGGGACACTGTCCCTGCGTGCTCCTGCGGTTCTAAGAACCCTCCCGAGGACAGACTCACTCTGCTTGCCACCCTGAGACCTGTGAAAGCGAGACAGGACCCAGATGGCACTGGGTCAGTCCCGACAGCGCTGCAGTGACTCCTCAGATGTCACTGAGTGGGACTCAGTGCACTTGTCAGGCATCCGAAAGGCTTGGTGCCCTGGCATGAGCAGACATGGTAACCGGTGGCCCCCACGCCTGGCGTCAGAAAGCATCGCCGTCTTATTCCGAGATTCTCCTCAGTCCACTCCGGGACCAGGACCCGAAAGGGCCGTGGCCCTGCTGGCATCCATGCCCTGCATGGTGCCGGCCCCGACACTGAGTGCTCGCCAAGGCAGAGGCAGCACCTGCTGCTGGGAAGGCTTCTGGAGAGTTCGGATGCTGCACTCCACCCCTTAACACGCACACGCGCACATCTTCACGTCGCCAACATCGACCAGCCTCACCGAGGAGCCAGCATGATGAGCAGGCCCTCCCTACAGGTGACTGCCGGCCCCGAGGGCCATCAACACACCAGACGGAAAGAGAGCAGGGTCCGCCCGAGAGGGCCTGGACACCTAGAAAGCGCCACATGGGACTGTCCTGCCATGACATGAACCGGCGGCTTTTAGAGGGTGCAGGCGGGAGCTTAGTGACGGTGGAAACCATCCCTATGCAGACCCCACCCTACCAGCTAAAAGCAAAATGGAATCCAGTGTGCAGAGAAACAACCCTAGAATGGCAAAACGACTTCTCCCTAACGCTCCCTGTTTAATGCTTTCCCATCTTCTCCAAGATTCAGACGGTCCACCCTCGCAGCCCTCGTGCAGACTCCCCTGCAGGAAGAGCAGGCAACCTTGCCGCCAGCTCTGCGAGGACGAGGGCCACTCCCCAGAGCACCCTCGGGACCATGCACACGCTGCCCACTGAGTCAGCTCGGTCAGCAGCCTCAGGGAGAGCAGCCTCGAGTGCCTGGGGCAACACCCAACAGTCTAGCTGCCTGAGACAGGGCCCTTGTCCAACGTGACAGGAGACAGGGCCCTTGTCCAACGTGACAGGACGGCATACAGGACGCAAGGGGCCTAGCATCTAAAATCATGTGCGGGTCCCTCTGCAAGCCTAGCTGGCCCACTGATGTCACTGACACTTTGTCCAGGCACCAGGGTCCACGGCACAGGTCTAAGAGGCAGCACAGGGACCTGGAAAGCGTCCACCGAACCGACAAAGGGATCTACTTCTGACAACAGGCACAGGATGTGTGACACCACAACAAACAAGGCCACTACAGCTGAAATGTCAACTCCCACACAAGGAAAAGTGGACCCCAAAGGGCCTGCATAGCCCGCAGAGGCCCAGCCGCAGCTCACATTCTGTTCTAGCACGTTCTCAGCCTGCCCGGCCCGCAGCACCTCTGGCTCTGTCCACAGGGCTGACTTCCCGTGGCCTGCGTCCACGGTCTGTGCTAGAGCTATTCCTTCCAAGCATGCAAATTGTTCCTTGCAAACTAAACATTCCATGATCTCTGAAGAGCCTCCTTTTCAGTAGAAGCAACAAAGGCACCCTCTCTCTCTCCCCACCCCTCCTGCCTGACTGCTCAGAGACAAGCACCTGTCTGCCCTGTCCCTTTGCCCAAGGCCACTGGAGGGGGAGGAGAGCAGAGCTTGGCGAGAGTGCCACGCCGCTGGCATGAAACGCCCACAGTGATGACAGAGTGGCCCAGGTACAGCAACTTGAAAGACACAAAAACAAGCGCTCAGGAGAATTAAAGGCTAAACCAGGAAGTCGGGGACCAGTTCTGCCTCTGACTCAGGGCCTTGGATTCCCAGAGACCACACTCCACGGGCCCCAAGTGTGTCCATGGTTCGAAATTTCAGAACTGGTGGGGCCTGGAGGGCCACCACAGTGAGACCTTGCTTCTCCAGGCTGAGGGCCACTGGCCTGACACGGGGCGCACAAAGCCCGAGGCCCACCACCCAGCAGGGGGGAGGAAGGCGGAAGAGGACAGCAGGCCGTTGGTCAATGTCAAGTCTGTCACGTGCTAATTAACCTAGTGAAGCAGAGAGTCTTCTTTGCACCCCCAGCACTCACCTCTGACTCCCCCAGAGTCCCTGCCATGGACAGTGGCCTCCAGTCACAGACTTACAGTCTCTGTCCACAGCCTGGCAGTCCAGCCTCCACCTGATCTTGAGGACCTCCCAACCGAGACCCCCCCACACCCCACCCTGTGAGGCCATGGGCAGGCTTACCCGCCCCCGCCCCACAACCTGACCACAGCTGCAGCGCAGCCACGCTGCCGAGGAGCCCTCGGGTTTCCAACCTCCACGGCCTGGGCTCTCACGCTCACAACACTGCGCAGTCCCCCTTACGCACAGTGGGGGACAGCTGGCGCCAGGGAGCAGGCGGGCGCTCACTGCCTCTGGGTGCCTGCCGGGCATCCGTAAGACAGGAGCAGCAGCTGCGGGACCTGGGCCGCACTGGGAGGGCCGCATGGCACCACCAGCGACCAGGGGTGGGAGGCAGCGGCTGTACTGGAGGGGGCAGGTCCAAAACGGTCAGGGGACAGCACGGCCCCGCGCAGGCCACCCGCACCCATGTCCACACACACAGCCCGCCCCTCACTGGCAGGGCAGTCGGGCAGACTGGACACCTGCTGCCTGCCGCTAACTGCCCACAGCCAACCCACACTGCATTTTAAACCAGGATGGCCCGTCACCACAGAGACTGCAGGAAAGTAGCAAGACGTGGAAATCAACACAGTAGGCAAAGGCTTTCTTTCAGGTGCAAGATTTCTCATTAAAACAGCATAAACATTCTCAAGATGTCTGAAATAACAGAACGATATAGATAGACTTCAGTCTCTGAGCACACATTGACACAAATACAGCACTATGCGTTCACAAACTCGCAGACTTAGTTTTGACCAAAGATTTTCAACTCTTACAAATATCGGACGGCCGAAAGACAGCTCCTCTGCACACTGTCAAGTCTAGACCCTAACACGGGCCGCTCTGACGCACTCTCCTTCCGTGAACTACACGTGCTCACCTCAAAATCCCATTCTAATTGAAGCATCAAATGCTGGAAAGCAGAAATGTAAAGATTCCTTGAAAATCCCATACACATGTACATGCATGTTACATGTGAATACAAACTCACGACTCCCAAAATTGCACACATAAAAAAAGAACTAAGGCGACAAAGCAACGGTGAGAAGTTTACATGAAATATGTAATACAGACACCAACGAGGGAATAAAGGACGATCCACAGAACCTCTCTCTTACAAGGGCCTAGAATCCAGAGCACACGCATAACTTTTACAACTCGACAACAAAAAACAAAGAACCAATTTAAAAATGCACAAAGGACTTGAAAAGACATTTCTCCAAAGAGAATGGTCAACGAGTACCTGCAAAGACGCTCGATGCTATTAGCCCTCAGGGAAGAATAAGTCAAAACCATAATGAAGTGCGTCCTGGTGGCCTAGAGGTTTAAGTTCACCAGAGGCGCAGCTCATTCCATCCCCAGGGCCTGGTTCTAGACTTGGGGCAGGAGGAAAAACCAAGATGTACAACCAAATAAAATAAAGTGCTTCTTCCTCCTCTCTTACTCTCTGCCTACTCACCTCATTCCTGCCTGCTCCTTTAAAAAGAAAAAGGACGAGACAGTGGCAGGTTGGTTATTCTACAGAAAGAAGGCAGAAGTGCACGGGTGTGGGCGAGGGGATGGAGAAGCTGGAACTCGCCACCGCTGCTGGGATGGAAACAGGTAGGCCCCCAACAGACTGTGGGGGCGGTCCCCACACGGCCCAGCAACTCCACCGCAGCTCTGTCCCCGACAGCACGGGGACAGGCATGCAAGCAGACACCTGCCCAGGATGCTGCCGGCAGCTCTATCACAACGGCCCAGAGGTCCGTCCATCAGAATCAGGACAAAGGCGGGCGTTACCAGTTATAAAAAGAAGTGAGTATTTCCCTGTGCTCCGCTCTGGACAAACCTCACAGATAGGACGCTCAGTGAAAACAGACACAGGGGCTACAGGCTCTGCAATCCCATCAGATGAAATTTCTAGAATAACTGAATCCATAAAGACTCAGAGGTTCTCGGTGTTGGGGGGATAAAGGAGGGACTAGGAATGGGCATTGGCTCTTACCGGGTGAGCGATGTCTTGGAATCAGACGTGACAGTCGTGCGAAATAGTAAATGTTAAATTTTGCCAAACTGTTCACTTAAAAATGGTCGCCTGTGCAGCCCTAAGAAGAGAGGAAACCCCGTCCTTTGAATCCACATGGAGGGAACGAGAGGGGATGATGCTCAGTGAAACAAGTCAAAAGAAGAGACACCAGATGACCTCGCTCACAGGTGGAACGTGAACAGACACAACAAAGGGACAGATGAAACATAACCAACCCTGGAGCATTTGCAACAGAACTGAGGTGACCAAAAGGGAATGGGACGGGTGGGGCACATGGTGGTGGAGCCCACTGGACACTGGGGAAGGACACTGGGTGATGTGGTGGAGGGCAGGGTGTGTTGAAATATATCTAAGAAATGGGGAACCAATATATAGGAAACCATTTTAACGTGTAGAATAATTACAATAAAAACTAAATTTAAAAAAATAGTCAGCAATAGGTCAGGAATAGGTATCACATATAGGTAGGTATCTGGCTGCCTCTGAAGGAACGCAGTCCATGTGCGTACCAGAAGGTCCCGGGTTCACATCCCGGGCCAGGGGAACACCCAAGATGAACAGCTAAATAAAATAAAGTGCTTCTTCCTCCTCTTTCTTCCTGCCCGCCTGCTCACTTTCATTGCTGCTGCACTTTGCCTTTTCTTTTTTTTAAAAAAAGAAAAGGTCAGAAGTTAATTTTATCACGTGAATTTTACCTCAAGTAGAACATCGCCACAACAGGAAATATTTCTCAGAAGCAAACAGCAAGGCTTCCCTTCTTGAGGGGCAAGCAGCCCTAACGCTGTCGGGACCGTGGACCCGGGAGGCCAGACCTACAGGCAGACATGGCGCTGCAGCCGTGGGCTGCCTGCTCGGAGGACACTCAGAGGCCTAGAGGTGGAGGAGGGACAGGCGGAGTTCCTGGGGGGTGAGAGCCCATGCAAGGCAACCAGGCCCACTGGGAGGCGGCCTGGCAGGGTCAGAGGCCAAGCACAGCAGAGGCTTCCACTCGAGGAGGCAGGCTGGCTGGCAGCATCAGCAAGACTATCTAAATCAACAATAGACTCACATACTAGCCCTTTCAAACAATAGTTTCATACAACTCAACATGAAGTTTAAAAAAAAACAAAAAAACAAAAAAAAAACTGCTGTGCCCTGGTGGAATAGCAGTTTGGTCTGCACCTCCAATCAGGTGCCATCCACATACATACCTGTGTTCACATGCCAGGGCCAGCACAAACCACCAAGATAAACAACTAAATAAAAATAAATAAATGCTTCTTCCTCCTCTCTTCCTGCCTACCTGCCTACTCACCTTCATTCCTGCCTGAAACTTTCCTTTAAAAAAAAAGAAGGATGCAAATAAGCTGCAAATAAAATCTGATGGTAAGAACCGGTCAATTCTTTTGCAACTGTTCGGACGTACATAATACACTCACACAGGCTGGACGCACAATACATTACAAGTCACTGGATTAACACACAGACGAGACCCTGCAGAGAAAACCTGGCGCAACGGGAGCAGAAGAAATGACCGTGGTACGGCCCAGACGGGAGAGAAAGCAGAAAATTTGAACCGCAAGACAGAGACTGAGGCTGACAGCGGTCTAATCAGAGTCCCAGGAGAAAACAGAAATTGAAAAGAGAATTCAGAGAATGACTAAGATTTTTCCAGAAACAAAGAGAAGAGTCAGGTACAGAAAACAGAGCTATTTAACAAGCAAGACAATGAGAGGACTCCCCATCCCTACCCCTAACACCCAAGGCCGCTGACCTGAACACAGCAGGACAAACGGTAAAGCACCAGGAAACAGGGAAACTCTAAAGTCATCGCAGAGAAGAGGCGCAGGGAGGAGCACCCATCTCTGGCAGCCTTGGGAGCGCAGGGCTGCGCTGGAGGCCAGACTCACCTCAGGAACAAGACGAACTGCGATGAGAGACTTTCCACTAAGCACACCTCTGCGGGGGGGACTTTAAAGGCCAGAAGGAAAACCTTTCCAAAGGGGAGAAGACTGAGATGCAAAGAGAAATAGAGCAAAAGAAAGCCCACACATGTAGGAACATCTAAACACTCTGTCTTACAGAAGGAAGGTCCAGTATTCAACAGAGAGAGCTGACACTGGGCAATCACAAGGACGGCGGCAGGGTCAGAGGGCAGAGGTCTCCATGTGGAACCAATTCTGATGGACACGCTCATGACACAAGTCTAGACATTACCATTGAGTATGAGAAATAAAACACGTGATTTCTAAAACCAGTAAAGACAGAAGATATGGAACAGGAGGCTGGGAGACAAGCCACAATGATTAAAAGGCGGTAAAAAAGATCTTTGCACAGTACAGAAAAAGCGACACACGATCAAGATGGGGCAGACTCAAACACGGACGTGGCGGCACAGAGAGCGAGTGTGAACTCAGTGAACTCAAGGCACCTTTACCCCGACGTACGTCGAAGGCATAGGAGTGTAGAGGAATTCAGAGAAAGGACAGAAAAGTGGCCTGAGTAAGTGCTAATGAAATACTGGCCTCACTAGCATCAGGGAAAAATGACCTCATCCGGGATCTGGATTTCTGTCACAGACGCGCGTGCTTCCACCACCCTCGGTAACCCTAAAAGCACTTATGACACGCCAACGCTGCCCGGAGCTCTGCTGAGTGTCGTCTTTCACCTTCAGACACACCTACACTGCACTCCCAGGTCCGCAGCAGACAGCAGAAAGCCGCGTCCCACAGACACGCTCTCGCGCGCACTGCCACTCACAGGACCAACAGCTGGAACCGCCCAGTGGCCTCAGGGGCCATGGTGCGCGGAACGTGGTCCGCCTGCATGCTGACGGCTGAACTGGGCCCCAACTTCACGCGCCCCAGCCCAGCCCCGCCCCGCACACCACAACGCGACCTGTCTGAGATGGACCTCGAGGCGATGACGGTGCTGGTCATGTGGAGGGGTCTCACCCAACGGGACTGCATCCTCACGAGAAGAGGTGATCAGGGTCCCCACCAACTAGGGACGGGCCTCGGACACAGGAGCGCCTTCAGGAGAAACCTGCGTGGCCACCCCCGGGCACTCAGACTGGCGGCCTCCAGAGCATGAGCAGTTCAATCATCTGGGGACTTTTCTGGCCAGAGCAGACACACCACACCATGGAGTATTCCTCCGCATTAGAAGACTTAGATTCTGACACACCCTACAACGTGGATGACCTTAAACACATTACGCTAAGAGAGAGAGTCCGAACACCAAGGGACACAGATTCTATGACTATTCCGAAGAAATACTCAGAACAGGGAAGCCCGCAGAGAGATGATGCGGCGGTGGCCTGCAGCTGACGAGGCCTGCGGCTTGCGGTGAGCGCTAAGGGGGCGAGGCCCGTCCGGGTGGTGATTAAACTCCAAACGGACTTGGCGACGGCTGCACGGCTCGTGAAGTCGCCAGAAGCCCACGGGCGGTGCCCTGGAGGGGCACTGCGCGGGACGCAGATTCCGTCTCAGGAGCACTGTCTGCAGCCCTGCAGGCAGTGCCCGCCGGTTCATCAGCAAGGACACGGGGCGCAGGAAGCTCTTACCCCTCTACGTCCACTTGTGCCGATTTTGATAAATTTTTCTGGGACGCCTATTTTGTCTGAATGATAAAGCTTATTAAAGAAAGAAACTCACTTCTGTAGCCAGAGGGCTGCGCGCCCTCTACGCAGCACTGAGGCTACTCCAGCTGCTGCGCCGCATCCCAGGGCACAGGCTCCTCACCACGCCTCCCTCAGCTGCCTGGCCAAGCACCACTTTCCTCGTCGTCTGGAGCCCCCACCCGATGCTCCCTGGACACTTGGCTCTGTGGGCTCAGCATCGACTCACCCCAGTCCCTTCCCCGCGAATACCTGGCGCGCATCACATCGCGGGCAAGTTCAAGGTCTGGTGTTCGCACTGAGGTCCAGGAGAGCAGACACGCACCTGGGCAGTCTCCTCCCTCGGGGTCCCAGTGTCCACGGGTAGCTGCAGCAGTCCCCCAGGGTCCCTCACGCCCTGTCCCTCCTGCCTCCCCTCTCAGGCGCCAGCCTTGAGGTGGGTCAGCAGCAGGTGCTTCCTGGGAAGGCTGGAGGCAGCAGGCTGAGGCTGCTGCTGCTTCACACACTTTAAAAAAGGAAAGACCTTGACTGGCTCCAAGGCCAGAGGGAACCGGGAGCTTCCCTCTGGCTTAAGGTTTCAAACTTCCCTTCAAGTTCACCGTTAGCTGATTCTCAAGACGCGTCGGGGTCACTGCTAGTGTCTCTGTCTCTTTTTATTAAATCATAAAACATATGGATTTCCAGATCACACACTAGTTATCTCTGACTAACGTGACACTCAGGACCCGTGTTTTCAAACCAGAAGTTCGTGTCTTGGCTTTACCTTTGTGCATCTTACTTTGTGGTCTGTGAGTCTTTGCAATTTCATGCACTTGTCTCAGGGCCTGGAAGATGCTAGCCCCAGTTCTAGCACACATGCCCCCCAGATTCTGGGCATGGGGCTTTGTTGTCAAAACACACACGTCTCCCACGACCGAGCTTCCTCCTCGACCTTCAGTCAATGAGGCGAGCTCTGCGCTCTCAGAGGGGACTGAGTCTGCCCACCAACTTCACTTTTCAGCCCTAAGTAGAATCTAGGCGCCTGTGCCAGCAGGACGCAACGACAAGAGACAGCCATTCGTGCAAGGGTTAGAGCCAGGTCTCTGCACTCCCAGATTTGCGCCCACGGCCCCGGGCCCGGTGGCAGCAGGAGAGGCTGGGAAGGGGCGGCAAGGACACAGGCACCCCGAGCGCTGCTGGCACAGCACAGTGGGTGGTGCCTCGCTTCCCGCTGCCCCCAGGTGGCTGAGGCACCCGGTGGGGCCTGGCCCAGCACAGTCACAGACCCAGAGCCAAACAACCTGACTCGGCATTCTAGTCCCTCTGCTGCTGGCAAGTACAGCCCACGTGCCGAACAGCGCCGACCTCACACCTCTGCCGGCGCAGGACCAGCTCCAGGCCTGGGACCTGCACAGTGTAAGGATCCGGGGAAGAGGCGTTCCGTGAGGCTCGGAGCCCTTCACCTCGACTGGCCCTGAGAGTGACACTGAGACGCAGAGCAGCAGCACACAGGCAGCGCCGGCCCATGACGGAGGTCTCCCAACCAACACGAGAATCAGAGGTCAAGAATGTGAGATAAAGGCACTAGCGAGACAACACCGGCAATTACAGACATAAAAGGAGGCACAGGGGAGGTCTGAAAGAACCAAAATCAAACATGTGGAAATGAAAATACAAGAACTTGATGAACCCAGGACAAGCCAAGCAGAAGCCGTGGGAGCAGCAGCACAGCCACAGCTTGGGGAGGCCGGGCGGCAGCTGGGCACTGGGCGGCCCCCGCACCTGCCCGCACTGCCCGCCACTGTCTGGTCCCCAGTCGCTGTCTGCAGCGTGAGATAAAAAGCTTAAAGCTCCTTCTTGATTTGTCGCCATTCAATTTAACTACAAGACTTTTGTCTGCGTCTGTGAACACTCCCAGACACCGACGTGTAGAAAGTTCTAAATATAAACTCAATTATAGGCAGAGAGCCGCAGACCTGCTCCTAGAAAAAGCCCAGAATCCTGAGGGCATGAGGGCAGGACTGAGGCACCAGATACCTCACTGTTGGGCAGGGAGAGAGAAGGTGCAGACAGCTGTGGGAATTCCCAGAACTTGGCCCAAGTCCACAAACCTGACACGTTTCCCAAAGACAAAGCAAGCCCGTAGTGGTGGTTTTGAGTCCACAGCAGGGTCTCCGTGCCTAGGGGCAGCGCTCCAAGACCCCGTCAGGGACAGGGAAGCCTCCGCCCAGCCCGACAGCCCATGTGCGCCCCTTCCCAGCACAGGAGGGGCCTGGGGGCCACACCCAGAAACTGCAGCCTCCCCCTGAGCAGGGCCACCAGACACGGGACCACAGGCTCCCCCACTCGCTCCAATCGCACCGTGGCTGCAGCTCCACCAAGTCCCCAAGGCAGGGCTGTTTCCACGCCAGGCTGATCACATTCACATGCGCCTCTGTGACTCAGATGGCGTCACACAGGCGCGGGAAGCAGGGACCTGGGCTGAGACTCCAGATGGGGAGTAGACAACCCAAGCAGCACCCTCCGAACCCAGAGGCCCGACAAGAGCTTACCACAGACAACAGCCTGCACGGGTCTCTCGACACCGTGTAGTCACACGCATCCACTGTCACTCCTGTTACTCATCTGTCTGAGCAAACCCACCAGGGCTCTCGGGAGCAGAGCCGCATGCACAAAGGGCCAAAGGGCCCTGGCCTCGGCCTCACGGGTGGGACAGAGAGGCCGGCACCGGAAACCCAGAGGCACATCAAACGCATGCCAGAGCTCAAGTCAAACGCAGACTGAAAGGGACAAAAAAACGAGGAAGGCAAAAACAGGAAAAACAGGGGTCTGCCCCCAGGGGGCAAGGGCATCCAGAACCAGGACCCAGCCAGAGCCTGGAGATGTTAGGCCTACTTCCTGACAGGCTCCACACCGCAGTCCAGAACCCTGAGAAAGACCTTCCCCGGCAGGAGCACGACCCCTGAGGAGCAGCCGGAGCGTTCAGAGCAAACAGGGTGAGGGGCTGAGCTCCAGGGTGAGCACTCTCTGCCTGCTCCCACTCCCACCCCCTCAAATCTGCATGCACCCACATGTGCCGGGAAATGAGCCTGGACTCCGCCAGGAAGGGACCCTGCCTGCCTACCCGCATCCTCAGAGGGAGCAGTGACCACTCCCACCCGCTGACCAGAGCCCAGCACACCCCATGTGGCCCGAGGGTAACGAAACACCAGCCCAGGAGCCACCCAGCCCCTCCTCCTACGGCCTCCCAGGGGCCGGGGCCACAGGCAGACCCAGCAGAGCACTGGCGACCTGGAGGACGACAGCGGGGCCAAGCGGCCAACAGGCTACCCCTCTGACACCCACGAGCAGAGAAGGGGACCTACGCAGGCCTCTGCTGACGTTCGGCTCCTCGGCCCCTTTCTCTGGATGCAGCAGCCCTAAAGGAGGGTGAACAATGCCAGCCAAACTTCTTGTATCTACTTACTAGGTCAAAACCGGAAGCGACCTGTTTCATTAGCAGAGAGACTGTGTTTTGGGGTGCACACCCTCCCCCAACCCACCACAGCAGGATGCAACCCTTCACTCATCCTACCCTTGAGGAGCCCAAGAACCGACCAGGCCCCTTTCACTGACAGGAAGGCAGCGCCAGGGCCAGGCCGCCTCCCAGACACAGGCCAGGGTGCCCAAGGCCATGAAGCAGAGGGGCAGACCTGCCAAGGCGCTGCCCACAGTCGCCCGCAGCGGCACCTTTAGAGGGCAACCCTACCTTCTCTGCCTGGCACGACTGCCATTGCCCAGGCTGGGTGGCCTCGGCCCAGTCACTCGCCCTCTCTATGCAAACCAGGCTCCCAGCTCCGTGCCTCCCAGTGCTGGAGGGACCACTGCGTGCTGAAGAGCCGCCTCCAGTCAACTCAACTCCAGGGCAGCTGGAAGGGGCCTGGCTCACAGGCTCTAGCCTTGGTGGAACTCTGAGGCCTGAGCCGGCATCAGTATGAAGGTTGCCTTAAAAGCTCAGTGACATGATAACACGGCTGCCACAAGAGTGGGGAAGCACAGGGGACCCTGATGGGGTGCAGCCAGCAATGTGCAGACCCTGCGTGTGCCCACTGAGGGCCCAGCATGGATGTGGGCTCCACGGCCAGAGTGTCATGGCTTCAACGCGTGTCTGGAAATGGTCAAATCCAAATGATGGGGGAGAATCGGGAGCCCCAAGGGTGCGACTTTCAGCAGTGAGCGCAGCAAATGCCGACAGGCAGTGAGGTCTGGCTGGGAGCAGAAGGGCCGAACTCCGAAGCCTTCAATCACCCAGGTCTCCGATGCTCGCCTCCCTCCCAGGGCCAAGGGAGAGCAAGCCTCGCACACAAGAGGCTGCAGGCATCACAGGCGGTAGAGAGGGTAGGAAACCGCACTGCTCAGCGCCCAGCACACCCGCTGGCCGTTCCTGCAGGTCTTCTCTGAGACCTGCGCCCGGAGCCTCCAAAGCGAGACTGGAGGAGGGGAGGGCGCTGTCCCCGCACAGGTGACGCTCCAGCCCACTCAGCACCACCAGGCACCCGCTGGCACCCAGGAGGACCACCTCATCACGAGACTCGAGGAAAGGCTGCCATGAAGCCCCGTGCTCCAGGGGCTCATCTCCAGCAGATGAGAGGCGCGGGGACTGCTGGGTGTCAGTGACGAGATGTACAGAACTATTTTTCACTCTGTCAATTTTTTAAAGAATTCAAAGACAAGTAAAGCCTTAAACCTTCAATTAAAAAAATTAGGAAGTGTCTAACTCAGCAAGCCCCCCCCCCCCAGCCCCCCCCCCCCCCGCCACTACTCCAGCAGCCACACGTGACCAGGGGCCTGGCCCCAGCTCCTTCCCTGTCCCTAGACCAGACCCTGCTCCAGCCTCAGAGCGGCAGGGACAGCAGGGATTAAACAGCAAGCAGTCCAAGCCAGAGGGAGACAAAAGGCTCAGACCTAGGTGTCTCCGTGACTTTCCAAGGGGCTGGCTGGCGAGCCATGAGCAAGCTGGCGGGCATGCCCCAGCAGATCCATCAGGGTGTCCGAGGTCAGTGCCTGCTCCCTCCCTCCCTCCCAGGCACTCCAGGAGGACCCTGACAAAGATTCCGGGGACCAGGAGAAGAGAGGAGACAGGAGCACAGGTGCTAGGAGGCGCCTCCAGAGCCTGCTGGGCTGGCCGGGACACCAGGACGGCACGTCCTTAGGGAAGAGGAGACTAAACCTCAGGCTCCCCCTGGCTGCCTGCAAGTGCCGGCTTCTAAGGGACAGCCCCACCCTGGTGTCCTTATTCTAAACCACATATCTGTCAAGAGTTACACTGACACCAAGGGCCTCAGCGCCCAGCTCCTGCGAGGATCCCGAGAGGCACTGGCAGCAGGGACGGCCGTCAGGAAGGCAACGCTCGGAGCAGAGCGGGCTGGCGGCGGTGCAGTGACGCTGCTGCTGCAGCGCGGAGGGTGAGACACATGAACCGTAGCTGCGGGCGGGGGAATATCAGGTGCATCTCTACGCCCCGAGGGCGCAACTCCTACACTTAAACCCTCCCACCAGAGCAGCCGGCTCAGTCCCTGCGAGCCAGCCAGCGTGAGAACAGGTCCTGCTCTCTGCTGCCGGCACCGCCCGACCCAGCGCTCAGCACTGCCCACGGTGAGTACCCCCATTTCTTCTCAAACTCGGGTTTTCTTCTAAAACTGCAGATGTGTCTTAAACAAGCTGACTCAGAGCCATCTACCCAGCTCTGTGCTCGGGGCCGGCAGGTGCATGGCAGACGGAGACCATTATTACAAAACTTTTAATGAGGCTGCACTTTATTCTAAGGGTACGAGCCAGTGTTCTTGGAAATCAGTCCTCATTTCCACCATAAAGTTCATAAAATATAAAGCAAAACTCAAATTTACATTATTCTTTACTATTCCTTACCTTAAACTACAACAAATTTCAACATAAAAGAATCATTTATAAAGAGAATTGCTAATTTTAATTTAGTTTCTTTAATTTCAAAACCTTTCAAAGTGGTAAAGAAAGTAGTTTTGACATAGCTTCAAAAAAGAAACCGAACCAAGTAAGTTCCTTATAGATACATGAAGAGGTTTTCTTCCTAATATAGTTTCTCATAAACTGTATCAGAACAATTATCAACCAAAATTACTGGCCAAGTCTGCCCGAAGTCAGACTTCACTCAGGCAGAAATCTGTCTCCGTCTGCGGCCCTGAGTTCCAGTCGCAGAAACGAGTCCTCTCAGAGCGCCACACTCTGGTCTGAGGGCCACGCGGTGGGCGTGGGGCGGCAGGCCGCCAGGAGGCTCATGTCTGTGACCGGGCCTTTGGCTGAATCAAGCAGCAGCCCTGGCTGTCTCTCTGGACCCACTTGTCCAAATCAGTCCCCAGGAAAGCTGCTTTCCTCGACCATGGCTGTCCTTGAGGCTGAGCCTTCATTTTAAAGAACCGAAAGTCAGGGAGGGAGTGGTGGCTGATCGCTGGAAAAGCTCAGCTGGAGGAAAACTCACAGATCTCGTTCTTGCGACATCCGTGGGCAGGCGACAGTGGCGTGTCCTTGAGTTGAGCAATAACGCCACATCACAGCGCTGTAATTACAGCTGCCCTTCGCCACGGCCCACCTGGTGGGCTCCCTGCCAGACAGCTGGACACCAGCGCTACTCAGTCCGCAGGCTAATGCGCGTGACGAGCAGAGCTGCCCGGCCTGTCACGGCAGTGGCCTACAGAGCTAAGCTGCAATTACCGCCACTGTCCTTTCAGAGTTCAAGAAGAATCTCGCGTCTATGTTCCAAAGTTCAAGCACCTCGGAAACTTTTTTAAGGTGCCAGCTTCTCACTGCGACCCTGTCAGCTGCGACCGCACTCCCTGCTCGTCGTGCTGGGAGGCCTGTCCCCAGACAGGGCTTCAGCGCCCGGGTCCTCTGAAAACAGCCACACTCCCTGTGGCCAACTGAAACCACGGGCAGCTCAGCGTGGGCGGCGCCAGGCCCCGGCCCCGGCCCCGGCCCAGGCAGCTGTCCACACACAGGCACAGTCCCCGGACGCCCATTCCACTTCGCTGGAAAGGGCTGTGCAGGAGGTGCGCCTGTAGGGGCCACCGTGTCCAGGGGCGGGCAGAGGAGACCCTCAGCCCTCATTCACGGGAGAGGGTGTGCGAGGCAGGGCCGCCCCATAAACCTTTCAGGTCTAAGCTGACACCTGACCTTACCACACTGGTCGGCAGCGCCCCAAGTTGCCCAGGATCCCTGGGTGCACTGCGTAGCCCTGCCCAGAGCACCCCAGTAAGTACCAGTCAGACAGGACAAGGGTGTGCGGGACGCCTCCTCTGTGCCTTTGAGAAATGCCTGGGCGCAGCCCCAGCGCTGGATACACTGTCCGGATCGTCAGCAACATGACGCCTCCGAACATCTAGCGCCACCTGGACTGGGGGCACGGTACCAAAAGACCAGCAGACGGGGGCTTTCACGTCTCGGTCCTTAGGAGCCTTACACGCCCAGAGCACCACTCTGCAGGCTGTCTCCTTCGAAAGCTTACAAAAGCCTCAATTTTACCCCACTTACTTCTCTGACACTATTATGTTTTTATTGCCAAGTGAACACCGCATTTTAATTAGCACAGTACGCACCCTGAGGTCAGTTTACCCAGAGTGGCTGGGACCCAGGACTCAGCACAGGCGTCCCCTCCAACAAGGAAGCCCTATGACACTCTTACCTCCCATCATACTGACACCAAGGAAATCTCCCCTGAAAACCTGTCTGCTGTCCTCATAAGCTAACCAAGCAAAGAAAAAAAAGTTCAGACCATAACTTTAGACACAGCATCACTGACGAAGAAGAGGGCGTATTAACATGGAGGCAATTATTTCCAAATTATTCTTTTTGGTAATTCTTTGATAACTGGCCTACAACTTGCCACCTATAAACCTCTGAGAAAACTAGGCTTATTTACATTTTTTGCCTGAAACTATCAGCGACAGTAACTTCTCCTTCTGGAGCACCTCCATTTTCTTCCATGGCAGGGACTTTTGCTCACAAGTGCCGGGGAATTTTAGGTGCTGGGGGAGGGGGTGCGCCCACGTCCACCCTGGTCTCGGGGCATTTTAGGTGCTGGGGGTGGGGTGCGCGTCCACGGCTGGTCTCAGGAGGGCTGGGACTCATGCTTGATAAACATTTTGCAACTGTCATCGTTTTGATCGTGGTGCTTCCAGCGAGTGATGAAATCATCAGTTTTCAGGTCTTTGCCGTAACACATCCTATACAATCATGGGAACCTGACTCGCAGAGGTTCTCACGCCTTCAGAAACAGGGAGCGTAAGGGACGTGCCGGCACAGGCCCACACTGGGCAGGAATCGCTTCCTGACGGGAGGCAAGGAAACTGCTTTCGCGGCCCAGGGCAAATCTGCCCCCCAGGAATGGACTGGACTCATAAAGAATCAGTTTGCATTTTCCCTTTAATAAGAGGAAATTAGAAAGACACACGGCTATGGTTTCAGGTTTGACCTGCTTGCGTGACAGGGCCTTGCCGCTCCTAGGGCCCCACACTGAGGGAGTGGCGGTAATGCCTGGCTGTCCCCAGAGACCTGCCAGTGACACCCTCTGCCCAATTACGGGGAAGCTGAGACGTTCACTTCTCATCCAAAGTGCCTTCTCACAGCGCCCTCCACAGAAGCTCCATGCACTATAAGGCTTTTCCACAAACACCTCTTGGGGATCAACCTGTCTTTAAAGAAGTGAACAACACAGGTGAACAGAGGCAGCTTTGGGCGGAGGGTGGTCTCTGTTTTCAAGAAATATGAATAAATGAGCAGAGAAACCAGTTTGCCAAGAATAAAATCAGAGCACTTTCTTAATCACGTGAAAATCAGACCCCGCTCCTCGGGTACCGCCCCCTCCTGTAAGCAGCCCAGGACCAGCTGACGTGTGGGACACAGCTCACAGCAAGGACACTTTATCCTGTGAAAACAAGTCCCTTGGATCTCACAGGCATTTCTCTATTTTTGAAAGGTTGCTTTCTGGCACAGTGTTTCAAAGACCCTGTGTCTTTACAGAGGTGATCTTCATAAACGAAATCTTACAGGGCTCAGAACTAACTGCACTTGCCCATTCTTTACAGCGAAATAACAGCTGAACAGCTTTGTAGAACAGTTCCATTTAACTTTATTTTCAAGCTATTTAAAAATATTTAGAAGCACGATTTTTCTTTCTTCTGTATCCCCCACACCTTGTCCCCAGCCACATGTTCTCATGTCACTGTTCCAGATCCTCTCAGACTCAGGTCTGTCTTCTCAGCTTCGGGAGGCAGCTAAGCGAGGGCCCGAGGGCGGCCTCCCAGGGAAAGCTGAGGGTAGGTGGCCCTGGGAGGGTCATGGAGGAACCTCCCACAGGGGCGGCAGGCACCGGCAGGGGCGGCGGGCGGGCGCTGCGGGCAGCGTGCACACAGGCGGCGGTGGACACACAGCCCCAGCAGGGCTGTGCTCACCTTCACAGCCTCTCAGAATGCGAGTATGCATGTCTGAGACGACACGAATGTGTCAATAAATCTGACTTCTCACCGGTGACTTCAGAAGCAGTAGAGTAGATGGCATTTTATATGTCTTTGTAAAAACCCACATAAAACATGGCAGTATGACCAAACAGGAGCCGTAGAGGGCCTTCGATCGCACAGGGACACTTTTAAAACCCCGGGTGAACGTACAGGATTGGCCGCACCCACCAGTTGGGGCACCGTAGTCACACCGCACGGCGTGAGGGCCCGGTCCAGAAACACCCGGGACGGGGGCCAGGTACCCCGACAGGCCACACCTTCTTGGCCACTGAAGCCTCAGACCACAGGATAAAAGTTTCCAAAACTCGGAGAATTACAGAGACTCTTACAGGAGCGGAGGCACCCTCAGCCCAGAACCGTGTGGGCCCCACGAGGCCCTGGGTCAGACTTGAGAGACCATGGAGGGGGGCAGGGGGGCGGGCACAGGGCCAGCAGCTTGACTAAGGCTCTGTTCCTCCTGCAGATCCTGGTCCGCAGAGCGGAGACCTGCCTCACGCCCTCCATACGGGTCAGCTTCGGGGGAGCGCTGGGGGGACGGCAGCGACGCCCGCGTCCGAACTAGGCCGGAGCCAACACCCAACAAGGAGATGAGTCTCCTCAAGGAGCGGAAGCCCAAGAAGCCGCACTACATCCCGCGGCCCCCGGGCAAGCCCTTCAAGTACAAGTGCTTCCAGTGCCCCTTCACCTGCAACGAGAAGTCACACCTGTTCAACCACATGAAGTACGGCCTCTGCAAGAACTCCATCACCCTCGTGTCCGAGCAGGACCGCGTGCCCAAGTGCCCCAAGGCCAGCTCCGTGGACCCGAAGCCAGCCGCTCAGCCAGCCCCCTCCAGGTCTGTCCCCAGCGGGCCACAGCACGGCCTCGCCAAGGATGGCGCCAAGGACGCCTTGGAGCCGCGGGCACGCGGGGCCCAGCAGGGCCCAGGGCAGAAGCCTGCTCTCCATAGGGAGGCCGCACTGCCGAGCCCTCCAGATGCTGCGGCAGGCACCCAGCCCATGCTAGACAGCGTCGCCCGGCCATCCGCATTCGTTCCTGTCGGAGAGCACAGACTCAAGGGGCCAGAGCAAGCAGAGGGGCCCGAAACACTGGTCCTGCCCAGCGCCACCGCCAAAGCCGCCTCTTTCCACAGCAAGTCTGCATTCCACACCCCTGGCTACCCGTGGAGAGCCGCCTCGCCCTTCCTCCCATCTGAGTTCCCACACAAAGTCCCGTCGACAAAGGGGTTTGGGGCCATCTCCCCATTTCTGCACCCCACAATCCCGGAATACCCACCCCACTTCTACACGGAGCACGGCCTGGCCACCATCTACTCTCCGTACCTACTTGCTGGGAACTCGCCTGGAGAGTGTGACGCCAGCCTGCTGCCCATCTACGGGGCCCAGGACCAGAGGCACTTCCTGCCCCACCCCGGGCCAGTCCCCAAGCGCCTGACCCCCTCTCCCTCAGCCTACGACCACTACAGGCTGTTCCCACAGTACCACCCCAGCCTGCCCATCCCTTACGGGTTTTACAGACCAGAGTCTGCGTTTTCCTCCTACAGCCTCAGACTCCCACCCGTAGCAGGCATTTCTCGAGAACAAAGCTCTCACCTCCTGGAAGATGCTGCCCTGGCCTACGCGGCCTCGGGTCCATCAAAATCGAACCCCTCCAACTCCCACAAAAAACACACAGAGTTTGAGAAAAAAAGTCCAAGTCCCGAGGCGAAAGACGCTTCCAAAGACGGGCAGAGAGACACGGATGGGGCCAAAATGAGCCCGCGGGCCGGCAGTGCAGCCACAGGCTCCCCGGGACGGCCGAGCCCCACCAACTTCACACAGACGAGCCAGCCATGCACGGGGCTGTGTGGCCTCCCTGACAAGCTGGCCTCCGGCGCCCTGGGCAGGCTCCACCACCTGGAACAAAGCCTCACAGCCTTCAAGCCCATCCAGAAAAGTCCAGAGCACCTGCAGCCCCATGCTCCAGCACTCAGAGCCGAATCCCCAGACAGGTAAGTAACTTTCCTTCCCTAACCTCACAGTAGGGCTGGCTGTGGTCATCAGCTAGGCTCACACTTGTTCAAAAATGCATTCCACAAGCAGTCTCTCTGGGTGAAAGTCCCCTAAGCCTTCTCTGTGTCTCTTCCAGCCTTGACAGCATGCACGCAGACACTCCGGCTCCACCAGGGAACACCTCTCTCAGCTCGGAGGCCGCACCTTCCAGCCCTGAGGATGGCTGCAGGACGGCTCCACTGAACCTCTCCAAGAAAACAGACACCAGAGCAGCCAGCACCCACGACCCCATGTACAGAGACCTCGAAGAGCTGCAGGACCTGCCTCTCAACCTCTCAGTAAGAGACTCCTGCAATGCCCTGAGGTCTCCCGTCCACAGCCCACCCAGACAGGCAGAACATGATGCTGCCCAAAGGACTGGAGCGGAAAGCTCGGGAGAAGGGCCAGACCGCACGGAGACAAACCCAAACAGCTATGGCCCCGAGGCGGGGTCCCAAACGCCCCCCACCCAGAAGGACCAGGACGCACGTGCGACGGACAGCAGTGACGAGCAGAAGCAGACGGCGGCTGTGGCCCTCTGCCAGCTGGCGGCCTACAGCCCAGGAAATGTCCGAGTAGAGGGGGAGCCCGCTGCCCGACAGGAGGCACCCACTCCTGGCGCCATGGAGAGCCAGGAGGCGCGGTGTGACCTCAGATCCAAAGCACAAAAGAGGACGAGCCCCAGGGAGGCAGGAAAGGCCCTGCAGGGGGCCAAGAAGGCGAAGTCAGCGGGCACAGCCAGAGTGCTCAGCCTGCGGAGGAGGACACGTGTGGCATAGCCGCTCTCAGCAGCCGGGTTTGGTGCACACCTGTCTCCAGGGGCGCTGCTCCCGGATGCCTTCACTTTTAAAATCTAGGCAGTTTTTACACGTCTCCTTTTTCCTCTCAAAAAAGTCACGACACATTCAGATTGTATAAATATTAAGCATAAATATCAAAAGGTGCTTCTACTTTTGTTTGTAAAAGTAGTCGGATGACTCATACCCTAAGACTGATGAACTGAAACTTCAACCTTCGTTTTTGTAAAGAATCAAGTAAAATGCATAGGACTAAGAAGTAAATTTAGCTATAAGCCATCTTGTAGGAAACCTTGAAAATACTTTTAATTATGCTAGCACTAGAACAAATTGTTTTAATTGTTTTTCTATTAGCTGTGTATTTTGAAGTATAAATTAAAATTTCAAAAAAAATGCTAGGAAAAACATTTTTAAGTCTTAGCATTAAAATGCTGTATATAAAAATGTTGTGAGTTGTTATAACTGAACATACAAACATCAAGAGGCTATTTAAAGGTGCCTCCTTTGGAGCAGCGGTTAAATCAATCGCCTCTGAAGGACTAGGGTTCGAGTCCTGGTCCAGAGGGAAACAAACAGTGTGACAACTAAACGGAAATAAAATGGAACTGCTGCTTCCTCCTCTCCCTTCCTGCCTGTACCGCTCCTTTTTTTTTTTTTTAAAGAGGCTATTTATACGAGTAATTTACTTCCATGAGGAAAAGCTGTGGACAGTAAGGGGGTTACCAACGTGATCTACTTCCTCAAAAAGTCCCAGTGAGCTTTCTGAGCCGTCCAGTCTTGTTTTCCACCCCCTAAAATGCTGTACAGACTGCTCATTTCCCAGTTACTCACAGGGGAGCTTTAAAGAGACATGAAATGAAGACAAGCATAAACGGTCACATTTAGAGACTTCCAGAGTATTTCGTCGTGATGAATTCAAGGGAAAAGAGCTGAAGGCCGAGGCAGCATTAGAACAAACTGAAAAAGCAGACGCGTGTGGACATCATGTGCACATGTGCAGGGGTGTGAGGCCACGTGAGCCGCACACGCGCACTGCAGGAGGGCGCCCAGCCACTGGATCCGGTTTGGCGGGTGCGCGCCTCCAGGCCACTGGACCACCCGGCCGCGGGAGCGCAGTGTTGGGCCTCGCTTCCTGAAGTGCAGCCGAACGAGCAGCAGCCGCCCTCATCCCGCGGCCCTGCACACCTTCCAGGGCGTCCCCGCAGCCCACAGGGCCAGCACACACGGGGCATCTTGCCCCAAGGCAGGAGGGTCCACCCCAGGCAGCTCCTCAGGAGGCCATCCCGTGAGCCCAAGGGACACACTGCACGGCACAGCTGCCACCCGGTGACCAGTGTGCAGACACAGCTGCTCAGCACTTTACAGCTAAAGGAAAACAATTTTCAGCAGAATTTTCTAAATACAAATGAAAATACAGAACTGTTCAGAACCTTCCCTTGTTCTAGGTTTAAGTTCTACTCACTAAGAGAGCCTGAGCTGAAAATCCACCTTGTTGATAGCTGTAGTCCAATAAAATCCTGTTACGTGTTGCTTTTTATCAAATTTGCGCTAATAATTCCTTAAAAACTCAGGAGAAATATGTTTTCACTAATGTGTGGTCTACAGAGAAACCAAACTAATGAACCAATCAAACAAAAGCAGACTTTCATCTATAGAAGCAAATGAGTGGTCACAGAAGGGAAGGGGAGGGCGGGCCAGCCAGGTAAAAGATCAGTCATACAGTGGGGAGTAAAACTGGACTGCCAGTGGTGAATTTAATGTATCAAATACTGATTTACACAATGCATACCTGAAACCTATATAATGACATGATGCAATGCTCCTTCAATGAAACATTAAAAAAAAAAAATTACCAAATAAAAACCAAAAATTTAGGGTAAATACTTAGTCCCTGATGTCCTCAGTAAAGACTAACAGCCATGGTTCCTTTGGTCACAGCATCCTCTCATCCGAGGAAAGACAGAAAGGACATAAAAAACAACCAGCAGACATTACACTGGGAAATTCCCTGGGGTCTGGAATGGAAACTGAGGCTCCAGGAGACAAAGGGGAGAAAAATCTGCCAAGGAGAGGCCATCTGTGTCCTTCCAGGGAAATTGGTGGTCTCAAATTAGACTGAAACCTGGTTCCACTGGACATGTTTACAAGTGATACAATCGATTTATTTTAAAATGACAAGATTCAGGACAGCAAACAGCATGCTTTTCCATGAGTTCATAAATGTTAGGCTGTCAACTCATAAAGGAACACAGAGCTAGTCGCGGTCCTTTAAGGGCAGTAGGCTTCTGCCGCGGGGTGCCCCACGGCCCCACGACCTGACCTGTCAGACCACCGCACACCACCAATGCTACAGAGCGCCTCCCGGGGAGCACGTGCACCTCCACCCCGGACCTGCACTTCTCTGCTTAAGTGCCAGTGAGCCCTGACAAACAACAAAGACGACACCGGCTTTCCAGTAAGTCAGTGCCGGCAGGAGGTAGCCATACCTCGGAAGCTGCAGCCCCAGCGAGGACCCAGAGCCTCGAGCCCACCAGACAAGCCTTCTCCCACTTTAGACACCAAGAACACAGGCCCTCATGAGAAGAGAAGGGTCAAAGGTTCTGAGAGCTCTGTCATAGTTCACCCGAAGTGCTGGCCATGATCTCAAGAAACAAGAGGAGGAGGCAGGGACGGTGTCCAGTCAGTGGAATACGGGAGCCACTCAGATCGGATGCCATCTGCCTTGCAAGTGTCCGCTATCGAGCTGGGACCCTCCTAATCAACTCCTCCAGAGGTGAGAAGTGACAGGCAGCCCCAGGATCCAGCAGGCCCTCATCCTGAGCATGAGAAACAGAGGACCCCCAGACCTTGCTGACTTTAACACACTACCTTCCTGCACCCACCTCTGAGCCATCAGTTTCTAACCTTTAAGGGAGAGGGCTATGCCCTCTAGAAGTTGAATAGAGAGCTAACAGAGGACCTAGCAATCCCAAATAAACGACAAGCGTACGACAGACAGACACCCGGACAGCAATGCTCACAGCAGCATTATTCACAACACTCAGAGCCAGAAACACCCCGGGCTGACAACTGAACAGAAATAAAACGCGGTCCATGTGCGCACTGGGGAGGAGTGGTTGGTCTGCTGCTTCTGCCTGGCACAGTAGCCTACATCCCAGGGACCCAGGCTTGAATCCCAGGGCCGGGGGAAGTATCAAGATGAACGACTGAATAAAACAAAGTACTTCTTCCTCCTCTCTCTTCCTGCGGCTTCTGCTCATGTTCATTCCCGCCTGCACCTTTCCCTAACAAAAATTCAAACATTTGAAAAAACGTGGTCCATCCACACAACGGAATATCACCCATGCAGAAACAGGAAACTCACACTGCTCCACCGTGAATTAACCTTGAAGACATTATGCTAAGTGAGATACAACAGACATCACAGGATAAATCCTACACAAGGCGACTCGCCTGGGGCTCTGAGAGGCGGAGAGGCCGCGGGGGCTGTTTTACAGGGTCAGACTGTCTACTCGAGACGACGGCGTTGTGGAGGCGTGACAGCGCTATGCAACACTAACATCTGGTCGGCGCCGCATATGGTACACGTGCAAATATCGATGTGGCACGTTTTCCCTGCATGCTTTCTACAGACAGAATTTTATGCTAGTGCTCAATAAAGCTGAAAATGTTTTGAAAACAGATTCTTGAATTCACATTACAGAAAAAGCTAACAGTGACGACCACCTTTCTAAGCAGCCTTCGAGTGGCCACAGGTGTCCATCTCTCAGCCTCGGCCTAGCCTCCAACCACTGCTGCTCCACAGGGAGGCCAGCAGCACAGGCTGACCACGCATGTCCACGCATGGAGCAGGGCACAGGGGCCAAGGCACCTCCACTTGCTCACAGGCTGCTGCGCCCACTGGCTCAAAGCTGCCCAAAGCTCGAGCACCCATGCAGGAGAGGACAGTGAGGGCCTGAGGCCCGGGGCTGAGGTGCACAGGCCTGTGGGCAACGGCAGCCAGGAGAGCTCCGCCACAGCTGCCCACCAAAGAAACGGTCAACCTGCCCAGGGAAGGCACGCGCCAGCTGCACCATGGTAGCACCCTTCTGGAGACAAACCCTCTGTGTAGACTTTGGCTCAAAGAACCCCAGGCTTTGGCAACCCCTTTCCTTGGACCACCAGCCCTCAGGACACCACCCCAGCAGCACACAGGCTCAGAGGGGGTGCATAGCCTCTATTTTCACAAATAAACATGCGAGGACCTTACTTAGGACGGAACAAAAGAGTAAATAAAACCGTAGTAGTAAATCCCCAAGACCAGGGAGAGGCAATGACTTCTTGGATATGAGCTCGGAAGCACAAGCAATAAAAGAGAAGATTAATGAGATACACTTAGTCATAATAAAATTCTGGAGCACCAAATCACACCACCCATAAAAGCCAGAGGACTGCACAGGAGGGAAAGTACCTGCAAACTGTCTCTCTCATCAGGGACTGAGAGTCAGATTACATGAAGAACACTTAGGACAAGACTAACATGATATAATCCATTTATTTAAGTAAACGAAAGACTTAAACAGACATTTCTCCCATAGAAGCAGTGCTCCATGGACTTGCGGTGGAAGCAAATGCCAGGCCAGGATTAAAGAGCAGGGATTTTACCGGGGAGCTGAAAATGGGGTGGGCGTCTGGGGTGCTGCGGGGCTGCAGAAACACCCCGATGATCCAAGGGGTAGACTTGAAAAGCAGCTCAACATCATGAGTTGCCAGGAAATGCAGTCAAACCACAGTGAGACACCACTTCACACCAGGAGGATGTATTACCAAAAACCCAGAAAGATGTGCTGGCAGGGATGTGGAGAAGCTGGACTCCTCACACGTGCTGGTGAGAGTGGAAGATGGTGCAGCCACTTTGAAAACCAGTCTGATGAATGGTCGTATGTGGTCCACAGTTCCACTCCTAGACCTGCGCCCGGGAGACCTGAAGCCGCACTCCCACACAGACCTGCACACAGGCGCTCGCAGCAGCCCCGCTCGCAGCAGCCCCGTCCGCAGCAGCCCCGTCCGCTCGCAGCAGCACAAAGGAGGCGAGAGTCAGGCAAATGCCCATCAGCAGACGCAGAAGCAAACGTAATGAAGCATACCCCAGAGTACCTGCAAGCTGTGAAAAGGAATGAACACAGCCACGGATTGCTTAATATGGGAAAACGCTCTGAGAAATGTGTAGTCGGGGGATTTCACCCTCCTGCAAACGTCACAGGGTGTGACGACAGACACCCAGAAAGCACTGCTGACACCTGGCAGCGTGGCCCAGCCGGGGGATCTCCGTCTCCGCTGGTCCACAGTGACCACCCCGTCACACACCCCCGTGCGGACAAAGAGTGAAGACATCACTCTGGTGAAAGAAGTCAGACACAATCACTAGTGCAGACTCCAGTTACATAAAATGTTCAGTAAGACAGTCACAGACAAAGAAAGCAGATGAGTGGCTGCCTAGGGCTGGGGGTGATGAGGGAAATGAGGAGTGATGGTCCTTGAACTTCTTTGCGGAATAGAAATGTCCTGAAATTAGATGATGATGATGGTTACACAACTCTGCAAATATACTGAGAAACACTGAAATGTACACCTAAGTGGATGAACTAGCACCTCAACCTCCCACAGCTCAGGTGGCTAAGGCACAGGCTATGAAGGCTGTGGACTCGGGTCGAGGCCCACAGCAGGGGTCGCGACGGGGAGACAGAGAATATAAGATAGGTAGAGATAGGTATGTAGGTAGGTAGGTAGATAAATAAGATAGAGGGATGGAAGGATGGATGAGGGATGGATGGACGGGTGGATGACGGATGGATGGGTGGGTAATGCATGGCTGGGTGATGGATGGAAGATGGATGGTCCGTCCAGGGCAGCCCCACCTCCTACTTACATGGTCACACCCCATGCCCCACCTCAGGTCAGACCCCGAAGCCAGGATGTGCTGGCCCAGAGGTGTGGCCCCTCTGCACCCAGCACACTGGCCAGGCTCTGCTGGCCCACTGCTGAGCTCCCTCTCACCTTCCAACCCACCCCCTGGCTCGTATGAGGTTTGCTCCCAGAGCCCACAATGTCCCTCCAGGTGAGGTGAAATGCACAGGGTACGGGGCCTACAGCTCATGCACACCAGCAGCGCACGTTCTCACAGGCAACAGCGAACCCGGGGTGAAAAGTGCTTCTGGAAAGCAAGAAAATCTTAGTCATCACAAAGGTGGTAGTGGGCCTCCAAACGCGATGAGCAAAGCACCTGCAGCGTTACACCTCACAGCGGGAGCCACACGATGGGACACCAGGCCGACAGCAGATGCTCTGGGTCAGCCTCGCGGGCTGCGGTGGGGCCCTGCTCACAGGGCCCCATGGGGAGAGGTGAAGGGCCCAGGTTGAAACAAACAGTCCCAACAAGGCCAGGTGCCACTACTCACCATCTGTGAGTCGGGAAGGGAGCAACAGGCCTCTTCTGCCCAGTTCCGCCAGGGCCAGGCATCCGCCATGCCAGGCGTTGTCCGTCTCCTGGAAACTTGAGAGCACACAGAAGCCTAAGCCTGTGCTCGCGTCAGGTTTCGCGCAGGGCGCTGAGGACACCGGCCTACAAGTCCACCTTGGGCTGTAAGTCTCGCTAACACCGGTGTGGAAGCTGTCACACACCGATGGAGGTCCCACTGTGCCCCGTACTCCGCTTCAGCTCCCCTTGCGAGGAGGAGGGTCCTATTGCTCCCATGCTACAGAGGTGCAGACCTCAGGGTGGCGGCTGTGCCCAGAAACCCACTGCGGCACACGCTTAGCCGCGGGGCCAGACACCCCAGGGCACTGGGCTCTCAGCACGGCAGTCTGCCAGCACGTGGCGGAGCCCGCGTCAGTCGTCAGGGCAGAGACATGCTCACGGGGGCCATGCTGGGGATGGCGAGAAAAGCCCAGCAGAAAGGGCCAGGAGACCTCTGCCATGAGCCCCTGCTGGCTTCAGCGATTCAAAAGAAGTGGAATAAAATGGTGCTTAGGGACCATTTTGCCCAGCGAGGAACAAAGAAATAGACTTCTAATAAATGACTGTAATGCCAATTAGCAAGTCTTAAGTAACATTTACATTTAACAATACTTCCCAAAGGGGTTTGGAAGGCGCGACTAGCATTCCATTAGTGAGAATAACAGCTTCTGGGATCGGTGAGGGTGGGCCTAGTGCCCACGCTTAGCAAAGAGAAAGATGGTGCACGGGCTCCTTCCCGTCCTGAACGCACTGACTGGGTAGCAAGAACATGCTCAGGAATTGACCAAGGGGCCCACACATCAGAGTGGCGGAGAAGCCCGTCAGGTGTGTGCAGTTGCAGGACACCGGATGCAGAAGCAGGCATTTCAGAGCAGGGGTCCTGGGTGCGCAGGTGTGTGCTCCGCCCACAGCAGGGGTGTCTGCTGTCTGAGCCATTCGGAGCAGCCTGGCGCCCCCAGGCCCAGGGCAGGGAGGAGCAGTCAATGCAGTGGCCCTCAGCCCCAGCACACGGCAGGCCCTCAGCATATGCTCAAGGTGTCCATCAGCCAGGGATGGTCCTGCAGCATAGGCCTGGGAGGGACAGCGGGGAGGGGGATTGCTAAGGCCTGGGATTCCTCCCCCACCCCCCACCAGCCCGCCACAAAAGGCGGTGCCACTGGACATGGGGAGAACATGTGGTGATGCAGTGGAGGGCAGGGTGTGTTGAAATATATCTAAGAAATGGAGAACCTACACATAGATTATTTTAATGTGTAGAACACAACAATGAAAAATAAAAATTTCTTTTTAAAAAAAGGGAGGTGCATTAAAATGACAAAGGAGCCTTTGGATGTGCAAAGCCAGACCAGGAGAGCATGCCTGGGGAAGGGAGCATGCTGACAGAGACCATGTGTCTGAGGAAAGATGTTTAGCGCCTACATGGCAGAAGTGAGGGAGGCTCCTGGGGAGGCAGGAAGACCAGCAGAGGTCATCCCACCTGATGGCGAAGCTGAGAAAGAAGGTTCTTGAGGGACAAGCAGGCCAGGAGGATTCTGGGGCTCCACACCACTCAATGCCAGCCAAGGACATGCATCTCCGTGCCTGGGACCCTCGGGGCCCAGCGGCATCAGCAGCTGCAGAAGGATGCCTCACCCCGGCACACGCCCTTCGCCTCTGGACAGCACAGGCGAGAGCCCCACCGGCCAGTCCAGCATTGTGTGGGGAGAGGCAGCAGCACCTCAGAGAGGCGGGCACCACCACGCCCACGTGCCTGCTCTGCAAAGTCAAAGCCAAACCAAGCGTGGGCCTCAAGAGGCGTACACACGCTAAGACCTCAGTCACACATGCCGTGGGGACAGATCTGTAGAGGTGAGCGCCCTGTGTGCACACCCAAACAGACTTTTCTTTTACTTCAAGGCTTTTAAAAGTAAGCCAGCTGACCCTTGAATAACACAGGGGTTAGGAGTGCCAACCCGGTGCAGTGGAAATCTGCAGATAACTTTGACTCCCAAAAACCTAGCGACTAAAAGTCTGCTGGTGACTGGACACCTCACTGTGACGTGGCCAGAGGTGAACACACTTCATGTTTTATCAGTTATATATTGCATTCTTAGAATAAAGTTAGAGGGAAAAAGCTAAGGAAAAAATACTTGTGTGATATGTTTATCGGCTCCATAAGCTTACACCACCTGCTTATCAAAAAGTCCACCTGAGGAGACCCAACAGTTCTATCCTGTGCTGCTCAAGTGTCAGCACGAGCCAGGGATGCCCACCTACCTGAAGCAGTCCAGCACGGACCCCACCACCTCATCCGCCAGCTCCCTGGGAAGCCGTCCAGCCATCCTTCCAACCCTGAAAGAGAGGCAGCGTGTCATCGCCGGCCCTGCGCCCCACTAGCCTGCTCCACACAGTCAGGGCAGTAGGGCCCGTCACTCAGGCGGTCCTCGCACCCGCACCAGCTGACTCAACGCGGGCTCCACGTCCCCTCCACACAGCGTGTGGGCCGTCAGGCCTGAGCCCTGCACTAGGGCTGCAGAAGGGTCCTCTCAGCCATTCCGTGCAAAACAGAACTTGGAGTTCTGAGATTGTCAGCTGCTAAAATAAACACGAAACACAGGTGAACCCCAGACATCCCAAGAATCCAAACCTTCATGAGCCCTGAGGCCCCGTGTGAGCCCCACGTGAGTTACATTTGAGCCTCGGGTCCAGTTCTCCAGTCTGTACTGCTGTTATCACAGAAGCCCTGCACCTCTGGGTGGAAAGGGGGCCCGATCAGCCCCAAAGCCCCTTTTGCTTTCCTCCACAACAGAGGCCTCACGGACCCTCGACCACCTCCTCTAGTTCTGTCCCCACGCCTCACGGGTCCTGCCGGCAGTGTCCGCTGGCCCTGTGAAAGGGTCCACGGTGCAGGCGGGTCGCAGGCCTATCTCTGGGGGGAGGGGAGGCTGTGCAAGAGCAGGGAAAGGAACGCTGCAAAGACAAAGCAGGGAAAATGGGTGTGCTCATAACTCTGCCACTCTAGCAAGACAGACGAGAAACTCAACAAGCAAAATCAACCTCAGTAATTATTTAGAATTAGAACGCCAGCAGCAAAACGTAAAGTAGGGTCATCGTTCTCACTCCCCCTCTCAAGAGAATGCTGCTGCCCGCAGCTCACACAGACATCCGGTCTGTGAGCCCCTGGCCCCGCCCCACCCAGTGAGACCACCTACCCTTTGGCCGCAGACCACCGTACGACCGTGTCCTTGTCCTTCAAGCCAACCAGCAGCTGCTCTGGAAGAACAGAGGGAGCCCGGGCTGTGAGTCAGAGTTGTTGGGGCTCTTACCTTCCCAGCTCCGAGAGGCTGCCCGACACCGCTCAGCACCACGAAGGGAGTCATGGAGGACTCATTTCTGAGACCAGAACAGAACGTTCCACCTCTGGTCTTCAAGACACTTTGAAAGCCTATTTTTGCCACTGTTCCAAAGAAGAAGACCCCTCACTGGGCAGCACCGCAAAGCAGAAGAGGGACAGGAGCGACAGGACCCTGGGCACTAGGCACCGCCCCACCTCCACCTGCTGGAACGTAGACCACGCACCTATCACACTCTCCACCTCCTCAGGAACGTCGCGGTCGTCGTCGTCGCCATCATCGTCGTCGCCATCGCCGTCAGGAGTCTCCACGCCTGCTTCAGGCCCCCGCTGACTCGGGGCTGACAGCTGTAGGTTCGCAGCCAACGAGCGGCGCCCCCGCCGGTACCTGCAGACAAGGGCGCTCAGACCCGCCGCGGTGCTGAGCTAGCACTGAGACAGAACAGTGTGAAGACTGAAACCAATGATTCAGTGTCACTTGGAATCTTGTGGAAGTGCTTTCCAGAGAAAGGATGGAAAAGAAAACTGCTCACTGCCGATACAGCCAGGTCCTGAAGCACAGGTCGCAGCCCCATTTTTCCTTTCAGGAATGCTCATGTGCTGTCAAGTTTTCATCTAAAGAGCATACATGAGACGGAAACAGCAGCCCCAGCACTCGGCATCTCTGCCCCCGGCTCTACCCCAGAACCACCACACGCAGGCTCGGCCAGCCCTCCCAACAGCCCCCCCAACAGCCCCGGCTGCACGGAGTGCACCTGCCTGTAAGCGAGGTCCTCCCTGGGCGGTGAGACGAGGTGCCCTTCCAGAAGGTGGGTGTGGCCCCCAGGGCACAGGCCCACGGGTGTCAGGGTGCGCGGGAGCTGTGGCCTGAGGCCGACTGCAGATGGCAGCTCACGCAGACCTGAGACCGAGCAGAGACACCGACACCACCCCAGCACGGTGCTGAAGGCTTGTCTCTTGGGACCTCAGTTCCCAGTTCTGTCACCGAGGAGCATGGTGGGCAATCGCGGCAGCCCTGTCTCCTAGCGTCCCACATGGCCCTCCCCTTGGTACAAGACCCTCGATTTGCCCAAAGAGTGCATGCCAGAGCAGAGAAAGGGACAAAAGGACAGCAGCCTCAAGGGACCATGAAACCCTCTGACGAAAGCCGATGCCACGTGTGGAGGAACAGAGGCCTGTGAGAGTGGCCTGAGCATACGGAGCCCAAGACAGCGAGGGGCCAGCCTGTCTGCCGCAGCCCCCGAGGGGCTGGCAGGGCCCGGCAAGGCCACACCCATTTCCTGGACCCAGAACGGAGCACTATGGTGACAGCACTAAGGGGCTGGGCTTGCAGCACACCACTACACAGCTGTGACATCGGTCTTGTTTCTGGACTCTGGGGTCCCTTGCTGTAAGTGAGGTGACTTCTGGAAGCATCTAAGCAGGGGGCTGGCTGCAAAGACGGCAGTGCTGTCATCAGAGGCTGGAGCCCCAGCCCCACCCAGGCCTGGGCAGGGCAACAAGGTGGAGGCTCAGTCACCTCCAGTGACTAACGACTTCATCATTTACACCCCACAAAACCCTAAGGACTGCTGGGTGGTGAAGACAGGCGGCTCAGACGCAGTCCCCGGAGAGGGCACGGGCCTGCCTCTTCACACACTGCCGTCCTACTGCCCCCTGCACAGGCTGCTCCTAAGCTGAGCCCCTCACCTAAACCAATGAAGTAGTGAGCACACTGCTTCCCGAGTTCTGGAGCCCCACCTGGCAGTTACTCAAACCCCATGAGGGTTCTGGGAGGCTCTGACAGCCTGTTGGGTGGAAGCACAGGTGATGGCTGGGACTTCTGATGAGTCCAAGGGAGCTGGCTATCTGATAGGACTGAGCCCTAAGCTGTGGACTGAGTCCCAGAGCGGGCGGGCTGTCCGGTGGGACTGAGCCCGGACCTGTGGGACTGTGCCATGCAGGTGGACAGCCTCAAACTGAGCTGAGCTCAGGACGTCAGGGCAGCCACTTTTTTTTAGTGGTTTGGGAGGATCCCATGCCAGAACGGTGTCAACAGTGGGGTGGCACACAGTGGCCTCTCAGAGCTAGCCAGTGCTGACCAGCAGCACACACATGGTTGTCACAGCTGCTGTGAACTACCTCATGGGAAAGTGACCAAAGAAGAGCTGAAACCACAGAAATGACAGGCTCCAGGCTGCCATTTGACGTCCCTTCTGGCATGAACAACAACAAAAGCAGGACAAGCCATAGTCTCAGGTAGGACACGATGACCCAGCAGAACTGGCGCCCAGTGCAGCCTGGAAAGTCAGGCCAAGCAGCGTGCTGAAGGGCTGCGGCACAAGGGCGGCGTCCATGGCCTCCAGAGGGTGGTTTCAGGGACAGACACCAAGAGAACTGTGGAGAAGGAGCCCCAAGTTCCACAAAAAGTCTGTGGCTCCACGGGCAACCCCGAGGCGGCAGCAGTCCGGGGCCGGACCCAGAGGCATGCTGGTGAGCAGCTGGGTGCTCTCGGGTCCCGGGCAGTCCTGTGACGTGGACACTGGGCAAGGAGGCCCAGGTCAGATGGAGGCAGCATTCCAGCAAGCCAGCAGGCTGCCAGAGGCCTGTTCCACAGAAGTTAACCAGAGAGAGAATGACACTAGAAGATAAAACAAAAACGTAACAGAAGAAATAAGACGAAAAACAAAAAAATGAAGGAAAGATGGATGAGACAGAAAACAAACAGTAAGAAGGCAGATTTAAGCTCACTCTACTCCTAGTCTTTCACACATGGGCTACTTTCCTTCCCATACTAACACTGGACAGGAAAGTGACTGGGCCACGGTGCCACGCCACGGCGTGGGTCAGACATTGACCTGGAATGCCTGGGTGGGGCTTCGGGCTGAGATGGACAATGAAGCAGGGCTTGCATGGAGCAGACTTCCCACTCCGGGTGGGTGAGCCTGTCCACTCAGCTGGAGAACGCAAATGAGATGACCCAGCCCTGTAAGACGGCTCCCCTTTCCTGCCGGCACCTTATACTCGGCAGCTGCCCCTCAGGGGCTCAGCCTGCAGCTTTAGGCTGGAAGGAGCCACAGCTCACCCGAGAGGGGAACCTGCAGCCTCCAGTCACGGGAGACACCTGCATGTGGCTAAGTGTCTCTGACTCGCATACACACACACACACACACACACACACACACACACACACACACGTATATACATATACACGTGCACATAAACACACAGAGACATGAAAACAGATGCACACAGCTGGTTCTGCTTCAGTGGAGAGCACTGAACACTAACATTCCATGTGTTCTAGAAACTAACACTAATACCTGGGCTCATAGAACAAGCTGTATACAGAAAAGTACCTCACTAAATCATCTCTAAAACAACACATTTCTCTGCAATGTTATAACGCACGACAAAGGCTAAACTTCATCAAGTAACTCCTCCCTAACCCGTGCAGGTTGATCCTTGAACTGAAACCGAAGACTGCTGAAAGCACCACCGCTGTACATCCGACGAGTCTTGGGGCCGCTAATCCCGAGGGAGCCGTCACCACAGCAGGCCACCCCCAGAGGCCGGTGCCTCGACAGCGGCGTTCCAGAATAACCTGGGGAGTAGAAGCCTGCAGCTGGGACTTACAGGCCCAGGTCGACAAGCCCACGCTGCACGTGAGTGAGAAGCTTTTCCTGTCACCACACACAGCTTCAGTCATTCTAACCAGAGGTGCGGGGTCAGAAGTGAAAAAAGGAGACTGTCCTGCGCACACAGGGAGCCCCGAGAGTGGAGCAGGCACACGGCTGGCAGGGTCACCCTCAGCCGCCGCAGGCAGGCACGCACGCATGCAGGCACGCACAGGCCGCACTCGGTCCACCCACCTCCACTTGGCCACCCTGGGCTTCAGGAAGGTCAGTCCGAGCCGCTGCGCCAGCTTCACCCCAAGCTTCCGGAGCAGGGTCTGGTTGCTGTCGCGGAGCCTGCAGCTGTCCAGGCAGGCGAGCACCGTGGCAGCTGCAACGAGAGCCCTCAGCGCCGTCTGCACCGTCGGAGAGCACCACCTCTCACCCACAGCAGAGCCAGGCCGACAACGCCCCGAACGCAGGCCTGCGCCCGTGTCCTTCACCTGGTTGCCTAGAGCTAGACCAATTCAACTTCTAGGGAAGACACAAGCCACAGAGACGGGGAGCAGGAACCTGCAGACGCACGAGGTGGGGGAGTGTGTGCTCGGGGTCGCGAGAGGCCTGGCAAATGGCCCTGGGCCACTGGGTCAATGTGCTGTCTTATAGGCAGAAGCAGGGATGTAACTATTTATGGGTATCAGGCCCCAAGGGGCTGGACCAGAACCAGGTACAGCATCTGACAGGCGGAATCTCTACAGGAGGCTTGATCCCAGACCACCAAGGTCTCGGGGAAGCTCCCAGAGGGCGGAGACAGCGGAGAGCACTGGGCGGCAGCGCAGGATTTCAAGACGAGGCGCGCCCCAGGTCACTGACGGCTAGCCTGTGAGAAACTGACGGCAACTCAGAGGGGTCTCATGCACGTCCACCACGGACACTGAAGAGGCTGAGCAGTCACCCTCACTCACAGGTGCGACAGCAACATCAGGCCTGAGTGTTAACTTAAAGAGCCCCTGTCTTTTAGAGACACACCATGAAACAGATGCAAGTGAAGTGATGGGTGTCCAGGAGGTGAATGGGAATTCCTTCTCTCTTCCTTTATAAGCCCTTAAAACTTTCTATAATGAAAACTTTTCAAAAATGATTAAACCGTACTATTCAAATCTAACTCATCTTTGAAAACACATGACTCTAGAAAACGTATCTTCGTTCAGGCAGTAACCTCTTTGCACTTATTTCCATAAACTGAGGGTCAATGTAAAATTAAGAGAATAAGGCAGGAGGACAGAGGGTGGTGGTGACGGGCCTTCAGGAGGCACTGGAGAACTGGGTGGGGTCTGCACCACTAAGTTCCAGTTCAGGCCCCGGAACCTAGAGTCAGACTATTAGACACCCACGAAACGAGGGACAATAATGCCCACGGATGTGACCACACAGACCTCTGCAAGCAACATACCGTAGTGTAAACAGTCTTCACGTTTCCCGTGCTTGAATATCTGTGCCTGAAAAAGAGAAGAAAATGTCGTAAATATAATTAGCAACCAGAAACAATACATCAAAATAATCCTATTGGATCTTCCAGAACTTTCACCCTAAATAGCCACCACCAAATGACGAGAAGTTCTCCTCGTGATGAAGGAAGGGATCATGGGGTGGAGGAGACGGTTCCAGAGGACGCCCCTAAGCAGAGAAGAACTACAGAGCACAGAGTGCCTCATAAGGTGTGCCCAGGGAAAGGCGGGCAGAATCTCTGGAAAGGACTAAAGAATTTCACTGGGCTTTTGAATGATCTGTGCATAAGGAACCTAAACAGAGTGACCAGTCTAAGCTTTCACAGAAAGGTAAGTAAGACCACAGTCCTCATTCCTGATGTCTCAGTCCTTCCCCGTCAGCAAGTGGAGAGACACCCCCACACACACACTCCCTCCTCCCGAGCAGCCCAGCCCAACGGCCAGGCCACCCACAGGATGGAAGCCACAGTCGTCCTAAGGGGACATTCTGAGCCTGTCATCTCCCAGAAGGGACCACACCCCATGCCCTTCTCTGGAACCAGTGCCCAACTCCTAACCTAGAGAATCACAGCTCCCAGTCTTACTCTCGCTCTTTTTTTGTCTTTTAAAGGCAGGAGGACAGAGGAGGAAGAAGCACTTTTATTTTATTTTTATTTAGTTGCTCACACTGGTTGTTTTGCCCCCAAACCTGGGACTCGAACCCAGGGGTACGTGGCCTGTGCTCCTCCAGAGGCGATTGGTCCAACTGCTGACCCACCAGGGCGCAACCCCAGTTTTACTCTTGCTTTCTTTCACATTTAAAGACAAATGGGATCATTAATTCACTCACGTAGCCAGAGCCCCTCAAAGAGCCCAGAGTGGGCACTTCTAGGAAATAGTCATGAACTTCTTTTCCTTCAACAACAGCTTTACCTGGCAGGTGGAACCACTGCTCTGGACCCTCTGAAATCACCTGGACCCAGCTCCCAGCCAAGAACCAGTACTGATGGCCCAGCCGAGGCGAAGGCATCCCGAAACACCTGATGATTGGTCTTTCAACTGGAACTCACCACCGCCCAGCCGGGGTCACTCAGCACAGCACCCCAGAGCCTATCTCTCAGAAAGGCCTCTACAGGCGCCTCTTCTCGAGCCGGGATGCTTTCGGAAAAGGTAAAGTCTCCACACATCGCAAGAAGGGCCCCAGCAGAGCACCCACAGCAGCACAGCCAGGAGACTGAGCTCTCTGAGTGGAGCCCAAGCAGGTACCCAGAGCAGGCGGCGTTCCATAGAGGGGACGCGGCCGCTGCAGAGTGGAGAGCAGGGAGAAACGCTCCAGGAGGCGGTGGTCTAAGCAGCAGACACCAACGCAGACACACCGGGGTGGTGAGAAAGGATGCGCACACTACAGAAGAGCCAAGACTACAGACGACAGTGACGCATGGCACCACGTATCAGAAAGTCGATTGCGACTCCAAGACGGCACGACAGCTGTGAGCTGTCACACAGCAGCCGTGTGCCACCACCCCAGCGTCAGAGCCTGGATGCGGGCTATGGGGCCAGCTCAGGTGCGGGTCATGGCCCCAGCTAGGCAGGCGGCAGAGAGATACACCCAAGAGCTCTAACAAAGGGACATGGACCCTGAGACCCCAGCATGTCCGGCAGAGAAACAGCTGCAGGGAGTCGCAGTCGCACAGGCAACTCTGTCGCCCGCACGAGCGCCAGGGAGAGTGGCCGCAGCTCCCACAGCTGCACAGCAGGGCGTCAGTGCCCTGCTGCGGGGAGGAGCGTGGGGCTGGAGTCCTCCCACACCTGAGCTGTCGCCCCTTTCACCAAGTGCAGAGGTGCTCCAGGGGGCCTGGTCCCTGAATGAACGGCAGGGATGCATATGCGCCCTATCACAGCAACCGTGAGAGTGAAACACAACCAACGGAAACCCGTTCTCCTTCTCTCAAGAGTAGGCCTTACCGTGCTCCCACTAAGAGAGCAGACAGACCCGTTCCCATGTCAGAGGACGAACTTCTTTTAACGTCAAGCACTCTTCCCTACATGTAACTTCTTTGCGAATGAATTAAAGTTAATTTACTCCATCCAATCCACGTGTCCAACTTAGCATACTGCAGACCTAAGTCACCTACTTACTGAACGAACACTGAGCAGAGACACTGGCTCCCTGCCTTCCAGGCTGCAGCATGTGGGAGCGTCGCCCACCTCACTTCTGTGGGACAAGTGCCCGGACAGTCCCCGGCCCTCGGGACCCTCACCACACCCGGGTCCGAGTTCACCAAGAAGGGCCAGGTCAGCAGCGCTCACAGAGCAGCCTGCGTGTCAGATGGCATGGGGGAGGGGACAATGGCCCACCACAGGGTGGCAGAAAGCCTGGGAACACCGGACTGGCGCCTCTGCCAATCCAGGAAGGTCATGGGGCTGGGTCGTGACCCCATGCAGCTGCACCTGATGTGAAGGGGTCTCAAGTACACGGTTTGGACAGACGTCGCATGGCCCCCACATGCCCACATCCAGAGTTGGAGTCATGATCTGACCCTCTCACCCAGTCCCCAAGCAGCTGCCATTGCTCCAACCAGCAGCGGACATCCGCTGTCCAGGCCCCTCAGCCACGTGCTCCACAGACACTGCCCCAGGACGCCTCTCTGGGGGTCCAGCTGCCACTCTGAGACCAGCCCAGCAGAGATGCCACAGCCCATGTTTGCCCTTCAGACAGCCAAGGCCGCAGGTGTCCAGGGACAGAGACAAGCTGCCCCACAGCCGGCCTGTCAGGCTGCAGAGTCCAGACTCTGTTTGAAGCCACAGGTTTGGGGAGCCAGCACGAGGTGCTGCCATGGAGTCTGGAGTCCAGCCGGTCAGCGTGGCGCCGGCAGCATCCAGAAGGATGGACACCAGACAGTGGAAACTCTGAAGCGGCTACTGTAAGGTCCTGGTACACAGAAAAGGGGACCTAATCTGGGCAGAAGGTGGTAGGGAAGGACAGATGTACCTCAGTAGGGAGGAGACAGGTTGACAGCACATGGCACCTGGGTAAAGCACTCTGAGGTCTCACTCACCAAGCGAGTAACAAGAAATGAAAGCACCACGAAATAACAGTACTCTCACTACAAAGGTCTCTCTTTGCCAAGCGATTTATAAAGTCTAAAGTGCAGAGATCGAGACAGCGACAGCGGCCACTGACTGCTCTGCCCCCAACGCTGGGCGGCCACCTCACTGCCGCCTCACCTGGTCCAGCGACACCGGAGAGAATCGCTCCTAACCATAAAGAAACTAAGTGCTGTGAGTGCACCCCCAAGGGGAGGTGCACCCGCAGGCACCGCTTCACTGAGGGCAGAGACGCCGAGGCAGAGGAGGTCGGCTGCCTCGTTCTGCAGCTGCACTCAGTGCCGCCAGTGCCGACAAGCCAGCGTCTCCACAGCAGCCCCACCAAGCCTGCTTCTCCGCATGGCGCGGACCACTCCCCGCCCCGGGGCACGCTCTCTAATGTGAGTCACAGGCTGTCAGCTGCCATGGAGCAAGTCGGCCTTGCTGCCGAGCCGGAGATGCCAGTCTGAGTCTCCCCAAGTACGTCGTCAGGCCAAGAGCAGCAGCCCCACTCCCACCTGGTACGGGGCACGGGGGGGGGGGAGGGGGGGGTTGGGGGGAAGTCACCCCCCCAGCCCTGGGCCCGTCCCCTGGAGGCGTGCATGGCATACACAGGCGAGCAAAGGATGCCGCCAACAGTGCAGCTGCTCAGCATCCGGTCCTGTCCCACCTAAGGCACAGGCAGTGCCCCAAGACAGTGCTCTCGAGTGAGCCTCATAGCAGGACAAAGGCAGCAGCCGACACACCGTCTGGGCAGGATGCGCACAGGGCAGCCCCCCCGCCGACCCACACACATCTGGGGCAAGAATCCCAGTAATGCTCACTGCTGCTTCACATCACTCGCGAGGACCACCTCCCCCGGGGGGAAACACACTGCCGGCCAGAGAGGCAGGGCCGCCCTGCACACAAGAATCTGTCTAGCCCCGACCTGCCCCGCTTCCAGCTAAGCCTGGCTGAGCTCTGCGGTCGGGGGCAGGGGCAACACGCACCGGAGCCCAGAGGACACTGGCGGCCGGGACCTCCTCTTGTGTTTCCAGGCACCAATTTTATGTCATTTTGTCAGGCTGCTTTGCTTTAAGTCCCGCAGGAGAGACTCCCCAGCCCAGAGGCCAGCATCCACAAGGAAGTGGATGGGGGACACTGGAGGGGACACTCGAGGAGCAGAGTGAATGCTTCTTGTCCAGGGTCTGAGGGGCCCAGAGCTGCACCCAGAGGGGCTTCACTGAGGCGGGCGGCCTGAGCAACAGACACAGGCACAGAGCTGAGCACACCCACAGCAAGAACCGCACACCTCAGAGCACTGGGTCCCTGCTCCGCCACGTCCCACCTTGGGGTGGCCAGGAGTGGGGCTTGTAGGAACCGGCTCATTCAGGAAGCACCAGCATACCCAGCACCGCCATCCAGGATAAAGCGCCAGGGAGACTTACTGAGCTCCAGGAGCCAGGAGCGGACACTTAAGAATAAGAGTCCACTGCCCAAGTCCTGCAAGGAGAAGCAGGCCAGTGATCCCTGGCAAGCAGACGAAAGGGCGTGGGCCCACAGTCCCACATGGACCCTTCTCCCAGCCTGACCGTCCTCCCCAAGACAGCTGAGCGCCCTCCAGCAGCCAGACTCCTGGGCTCACTGGGGCAGGGAACCAACATGCCTTGCTCCCCGGCTGACGTGGCCAGGTGCCCAGCACCCCTTTAGGCTGGCACTCTGGCTCTCTGTGCAGAGCCTTTTGCCACCCAGTGCTCGTAGGTGGCACCACTCAAGGTCATGGAGGCAGGCAGAGCTGGAGGCCTGGAGTACAACCACTGTCCAGAGAGGACCCTTCAGACAGCTGCACAGTCTGCAAGCACACGAGCAGGCAGGGTGGAGGACAAGCCAGGGATGGTGAGTGCTTGACCCGGCAGCCACTTGGCATGGGCTCCTCCTCACACAGCTGGGAGAGGGAAAGGAAAGACAGACGCAGCCTGAGCTCGGGGCACTGCAGGAACAGAGCTGGGCTCTGGGAGGAGAGAAACAGGAAGCAAAGGTCAGGTGTGACTTGAAGACGGCCCCAAGGACACCTGCGCCAGAGGGGCAGGTGAGGCAGCCAGCATCAGCACCTGAGAGCACAGCCCCGGATGGGTGGGGACCTCGAACCAACAGCCTACAGTCTGCGGAGGAACCGACAGGAGGCCAGGGCAGTGGCCTGCAGCTCCCACCAGCTCCTCCAGTTACAAGGTGGGGAGACTCTGCAGCCAGCACGGTCCCTTCCCTCCGAGCGAGGGCCTGGCTGCTGCTGCAGTGCACACCTGTCCAGTGGAACACCCTGAGTGTCACGCCACGGGTGTCAAGCCAGCCCGCCTGGGAGCAAGCACTGAGCACTGGACACGCCTGGGCATGTTCCGCCGTCCCCGCGCAAGTGCTGGGTGGCACGGAGCTGCAGCAGCACGGGCGTTGGTGCTCCCTCGTTGACACCGCGCCCAAGAGGACGGCCAGCACCTCTTCCTCAGAAGTTCATACACCAAGGCGCATCGCACACGTGCGGCTCTGGAATTGGCATGTTCAAATGGTTCTCCCCTGTCCCTCCACAAACCCTGCCCAGGCAGGAGCCACAACTGAAAACAAGACCTGGGTCGTCTGTCCTCCAGCCACACAGAATGTAGGTGAAACCACAGGGTGCAAACTCTCCAAAGGCCCTAAGAGAGAAGGAGTCAAAGCCAGTGTGAGAAGTGCTTGGGTCACTGAGTGGCTTTTCTTCAACTTCAAAGAGCACACCAGACACCATGACGACATGCCCTCTGCAGGTGGGGCTCACTGTGCCCCTCCCTCGGTGGGGAGCTGGCCTTCACGTCGCGGGGTCCCAGGCGCAGGTCCCAGGCGCAGGTCCGGCCCACGTGACTGCAGGTGCTGGGCGGCCTGCCTGCCTGCCTGACTTCAGGTGCTATGCACGCCCGGGCCTCGACACGTGTGTGCTGTCAGGCACCATCAGTAAGAGGAACGTTACCGTGAGCGGGGGACCTTAATGGCTGGCGAGCAGAGGGCACATTGATCACACCAGTCGGCCTCACACATGAAGACCCCATCTTTAGCAAGAACACCTCCCGCACGTAAGGAAGTCCTCAGCAAGAAACCCACACAGGACACTGTCGCATTTTCAGACCTGAGATGTGAAGTGGACAGCTTGGCCACCAATAGCAGGCGAGCACAGGCGCACACCTGCCCTGGCTTTAACGCTCTTCCTCCCAGACCCAGCGCTCACATAACCTGACGCGGAAGCAAACTGCAGCGCGGGGGTCAGAGCTGGAGCAAGGGGGCCTTCCAGCAAAATAAGCTGCCACCACTTCCCTCCCACAAGGGTTAAATTATCCTGCCAGAGGAACATGCTCCAAGGGAAATCAAATCAAATCAAACCCCAGTTTCGACGGTGCTTGTTAAGAGTCACCTGTTTCGCCTAACCCACACTAATGAACAGGTGGATGAGAATGAAGCCAAGTGCATCAAAAGGAAACAGATGAGAGCCTAAAACACAATGCGCCTGCAAGTTTCATCATGCCTGCGGACGCCCAGCTTCTGCGGTTCAGGTCTGACGAGTCCGTGGTGAAACCAGCTCCCCTGGGAGGCCCAAGACCACAGCATCAATTAGACCAAATTGCTCCTCAGAGCAAGGAAAGGAAGCAACAGGCATGACTCCAGAGGGAGCACCAGGCTCCGGAAGGGCCACGCCTGCCAGGAGCCCCAAGCAGCTCACCCTGTGTGCATCTAGGGCTTGCTCTGGCAAGGGCCACACCTCACTGCCCAGGAGGCAGAAGGCCCATGTTCCTCCCCTGAAAGAGCCTTTATTCATCAGGGGGAAGAGGAAAGCAGAATTTGTCTCTGGGTGTGGAACCTGGAGAAGTCCAAATGAAAAGCACTTCTCACCAGGGCAACTGAGTTCCACTGAAGGGTGCTGACTGCTGCCACAGCGAGGAAGCAGACAGCAGACTGTCTAAGAGCATGAATCCTCCAGGGAAGGAAGATCTGGGAACCATCCAGAGACAAGGACAAAATGATCAAAAGGAAGACTAGGGCATAAGAGTAGGGCACCCACAGTCGGAACAGGGGGTGCCCACAGCTATTCAAGCCGAAACCAAGAATGTCTGAGGGCCATCGTCTCTCCCCAGGCAGTCCGTGACTCCCAGGGTGCCCTGCAGAACCAGCTACCCCAACATGAGGCAGTGGACCCTGAGGGGCAGCTTCCAGGTCAGGGTAGCAGGAGACTAGGAGCCCAGCAAGACTGGAGACTCGGAGATGATGAGACCCAAGAACCAAAGCAAGGAGCTCAGACCACCCCTCGACCCTCCAGGGCCTGCGACTGCTCAGTGTGACTCACAGCGAAGCCACGATCCCACTAATCAAACCCACGGCAGCCCCTCCAACCCGTCCTTTCAAAGCCAGCGACACTCCAGCACGAGCAGCCGCGTCCATAGGGCAGGCAGCCTGGAGGACACCGCCCTCTGCTGGGCCTTGTCTTCCCCACCGCACGGCAGTGGAAAGAAGCCCTATCTGAGCATCCACAGCTGTGGCAAGTGCCCCCCGCACACACTGCCCATCCGCACCCCACCCACCAACACAAGTGCCCACGAAAACTGTTTAAAAAGCGCTCAGACACAGAAGTACCTGAGCATTGTTACTGTTTTTAAGCTACTGCTATATATAAGGGAACTGATCTCACGCAAACCCAAACACAAAGCACCGGGTCAGTGCCCCTCAGGAGACTGCACAGCAGCCAAGGCATGACGAGCCACCACAGGCACAAGGGGACAACCGCGAGCCTGTAAATGGAAGGACCAGGCGCCCCGGGCCCCCGTGCACGGTTCCACCAGCGAGAGCCCAGAACGTGACTGCTGGTGGGGAAACGGTTTCCTGGGGGCAGTGAGAACATTCAGGAATTAGTGATGACTGCACAATGACGAGCAGATACCAGGTGACAACAAGATGACACACTTCCAAAGGGTGAAAAGAATTACACCTCAATTTTTCAAAAAGACACTATATAACATGTCATTTTTATTTATAAAACATGAAAAACAGCTATCACCTCAACAGACTACAAAAATTCAGGAAATGTCATTTCCATACAAGCTGAAATTTTCCTAGAGCCAAGCACATGAAACACGGGAAAGGGTTTCAGCCAGGTAGAGAGCGCAGGCACCCCTCCCAGCCCACCCCGTGCCTATGGCCCGCACCCTCGGCCTCCTACACCCATCAGAACCGGCTAGAGCCAGGAGGGGGTGGATGGAACCCAAGGGTGATGTCAGGCTGAGTCACAGGCCAACGCCCTGCTCTCCTGGAAGCAGGCTTGGCCCGTACAGGTGCAGAGACAAGAACACAGCAGCCCAGCATGGCAGAGAAGTGCCCGGACGCCCACAGACACAGGCCCCAGGCTGCTCCACCTGGCAGGAGAGGGTAAGGCTGACCAGCGGCCTCACCCTCCCCTCAACTCCAGCCACACTTCCCTCCTGTCAGCACCAGAAAGGGCCAGCAGACAAGTGAGGCCCGACCCACGAGAGGGAGGGGCCGTACCACACTGGCTGAAGTTGTTAGAGACACAACCTGACATCTGAGCGAGACCAAACCCCCAGCCACCTGCTTCTTTCTCAAAGGCTGTGGAGGAAGCCCTGCCTCCAGGCCCTGTGGCTCCACGGGCACCACTGCCCCCTGGTGGCGACACAGAAGGCCGACGCGGCCCAGCCCTCCCGAGATGGCCAGGCCCAGCCTAAAAAGCATTCACCATCCTGTGAGGACTGATACATCCGCAGTCAAAGGTGCATGTATGACCCGTCGCTGCCATCTCCACGGCTGGAGATGACTCGACTCGCTCCCCACGGGGTGGGCTCACCAGGGCCTGCAGCGTCCCGTCCATGGCGATGACCCCCTCAATGGTCTGAAAGGAGGAGCGGGCCAAGGTACACAGGCTCCAGTCCAGGAAACAGGCCATCTTCTTCTGCTTGACATCAGGCCGTGTGACAAACCTGCCAGAGGGAACAAAGAGGCAGGCAACTGTTCACGGAGGCCCCAAGCCCGCAGCCGTGGACAGCTGTGCTCACGTGGGAATCGCAGCCTCTTCTCAGAGGACAGCCTGCATATCAGCGCCCTGCTTGGCACCGCGTCCAGGCTAGCGGAGAAGAAAAGGCATCACGGGTCCCAGCAGTCGGGTCACAGGGCTACTCTATCCTGAACAACACCGTTGGACTCACCGAGCCCACAAAATAGTTAAGACTCGGTCAGGAGCAACTTCCCAGTCCTCACCGAGAAGGTTCAGTTCAGGCCCCTGCACGGGAGAGGGTCCAAGAGCCACTCCCGAGGGTGTGCAGACCCCACGAACTCAAATGCTGTAACTCCGGACATCTACCTCAGAATATAAATTCATGAAAAATGGTATGGCGATTCCTCAAAAAAGTGAGAGTGGAACTCACATGATCCCAATTCTTCCACATCAGCATATTTACCTGCACCCCAAAAAAACATTAATTCGCAAAGATATTTATGCCCCCATGTTCACTAAAGCATTATTTGTAATAGCCAAGATGTGAAATCAACCTCAGTGCCCACCGACAGGTGATGGACAAGATGTGGTCCACGTACACAGCGGAAAACTACACGGCTGCCCTAAATAAAGATGGCAGCCTGCCATTTGCAACTGCATGGAGAGACCCAGAAGGGATGATCTAAGTAAGATTGAGTCAGAAAGAGAAAGACAAACACCAGATGATCTCACCCACCTGCAGAAGAGACAAAGCAAAAGAAATGAACAAGACCCACCCTGGACACTGACAACACACTGATTTTACATGGGGAAGGGGTGGCGGGTGCAAGGACCGGGAAGAACGCGCAGCAGTCTGGTGGTGGGCGCGGTGTGCTATCAAATGTCCGATGCATAGTAAACAAGCAAATTTAAACTCACATGACTAAGTAAATCAGTTACCCAAAAAACATTAAAAAAATAAATAAATAAAAAGGTCCCTCTCTGGGGCTCTCCTCAGGGAATAACAGCAAATACCACAGAAGCTGCTAGAGGGAGCTGGCCCTGCGTATGGAACAGGCCCACGGCGACCAGGGCGCCAGTCGGGCACAGCAGCAGCCTCCGGGCACGTCCTGGGGAATCAGGTGACCCAGGAAAACGAAGAGTGAGACTGAGCTGTGTGCATCACACAACAGCGCAGGGAAGACCAAGGAAACCACACGTGTATTGTGTTCTATGGTCACAGGTGTTCCAAAATCTCAAATTCCTAACTCACATTTATAATTAAGACAAAAATAGCTGCTTCTGAAAATTACGATAAGCAACAAGACCAAAGGCACCGGTGTGCGCCACAGGAAGCATGCGCTGTATCCACCAGGGCGACCTAACCTAAGGCTCCAGGAGGGTGAAGGCTCACACCAAGGGCGGGCAGCTGGGACTGCAGTGAGTAAGCCAGCAGACACCAGCACAGAAGGGGCGATGGGCCACTCCTCCCAAAGCACAGAGAAGGCCCAGGTGTAAGGAGCCCGCCCACCAGGAGCTCACTGTTACCAGCCCACAAAACAGACCTCCCCTCCCCAAGGCGGTGAGCAGAGTGAGCCTCAGCCCCCGGGGAGGGCGGTACCAGCTTTAGCCGCCCCTGCAACGCCAGCCCCACACACGAGAAAGGCCACTCTCCAGTCTGGGTGGGGCTGATGGGGTCTAAGCAGAACTGCCTCCACAAGTCTGCAGGTCACCTTTTGAGGGCACTGCAGGGAAGGAGAACAAGTGGGGTTTTGCCTACCCAGCCCCACAAAGTCGGCACAGAGCAGACCCACACTGTTGCTGGAGACAAGAAGTGACAGGTAACAAGAGCTGCTCCTCCTCACTGAATAAAGGCTGCCCCAGCGTTGGCAGGAAGCTGCACTCACACCCTCAGCACTCACCACACCACTGCTTCCCTAGGAGCCACTGGCTTGTGACAGTGTTTGCAGCTGGAAGGCAGCCGCCCACACGTCTGCAAGGCGATGGAAAGCAGTGATGCATTCAGTAAAACCGTTTGTAAAGAAACTAAAAATCAGGCCTGTCCCAGCGTGTCACCTGCAGAGCCACCAAAGTAGCGCGAGGACCCGAGCAGATGGCTCTGGGAGGAAAGTACACCCCAGTTTGACTTTGTTGTTCTTTTTTTTTTTTTTCCAAAAGTAACCCTTAGAATTAGAGAAACCCCGAGGGCCTGGTCCCTGTGAAAGCACGTGGCTCCTCTAAGCCCAGGTGCAGAGCCTCCAGGAGAAGTGTCTCCTCCTAGCCCAGGCTCTGTCCTCAGTTTGGCAAGGCGGCTGCCAAGCCCATTCAGAGCCAACTACCTCTCAACAACGTGCTTCTCTTCCCACTTTGTATAAGAACGCAGGAGCAGAGCCCAAGTTTAAGGTGCTCCTGAATGAGGTGCGGCCCACTTTCCCCATCATGACATGCAACAGTTTTTATGGTCAATTTTCAAGTTTCATGAATGCAGAAGTAAAAAAAAAAAAAAAAAAAAAAAAAAAGCCCAATTTTTTTTTAAAGGAGAGGTGCAGGAATGAAGGTTTGCAGGCAAGCAGACAGGAAGAGAGGAGGAAGAGCTTTATTTCATTCACATTGGCAGTTCCCCGGGGCCCAGGTCTTGAACCCAGGACCTCGGAGTAGCTGTGGGACTGCCCCAGGGTGTCTGGGAGCGCCTGGCCACCAGGATGCACCCAAGAGCCCAATTTTCTAATTAATTTACTCGATACATGTGTTCTAAATCATATGTGCAGAGGTGAGCTGAGAAAAACGGCTGCTTCCACCCTCAATCTCAGAAGACAGGTTTCCTCGGCACCCGGCCTAGTGGGCCCTCACTCAACTCACCACCAGGACCTTCTTCAGCCATGCGTTTCTCAGTCAACAGAACATTTGGAGCCTTGACCCCAAGTCCCATAAAGCAGCCTCTACCATCCCAGTGACCTCAGGGGGCCCGCTCACTACTGTCTCTGCAAAGGTGAGGCACAGTGCGACATCGCGGCGACGCCTGTTCAGAATTGCAACTGGCTGATGCTGCGGGGAGGTGACGTAGGGCGTGGGGGTCGCCCGTTCCCTCAAAGAAACAACACAGCATGGGGGCCGCCCTGCCCAACGAGGCCCAAGGTCCCCAGGACAGACGCACCGCGCCAGGGCAGCGCCTCTCCATGCAGCCAGGGCACTGCAGGTCACTTACTTGGACACAAGGACCGCAGCTGCGTCTCGGGCCTTGTCGCTGACAACCAAGTAGGACTGTGAGAGAGAAGAACAGGCTGTCAGACCAAACACAGTGCTCTGGAGCCAACCTGGTTGCCAGAATGCAAGCAGCAGCACCCTGACACACAGCCACCAGACAGACAGGGAGGCCAGATCTCAAAGCCACATGCACACTGTCCTAAAGCCGCTGTGAGCCGGGCTCGCCCAAGAGCACCTCACTTGCATGGCACATGCTCACCCTGAAACAGCAGAAAAGGAACCTGTGTACTGCCCAGCTGTGACCAACCACGGGTGTCCTCAGAGCGTATCAGTGCTCACAATGGCTAAGGGCCATGTGGAAAGAAGACCCAGGGTTAACATGCGGCCAGACTTCTCAGGAGGCCAGCCTTAAGGGAGTAACAATTTCCAGCTCATGTTTTTTCCAAATGACACCCTTTTAAAGAGGTCTTTCTGGAGGACACTCACAGTGCCAGGACTGGAGCCATGCACCGCCTCTCCCAGGCAGCCTTCCACAGAAGAGCAGAGGACAGGAGAGGCTGCCCACCACCCACTGTTTCTAACAGAGTACCCGCAAACAAACAAAACCCCAAAGGAGGACTGCTAAATCAGGGTAGGCTGCAGCACCCTCCCAAGACATGAAGGGGGAGACATCTGCTTGCTGTCTAAGGCAAGCAGAACACACCGCTGCAGGGAGACGGTGGGGAGATGGCAGGCAGAGGGCAGAGGACAGAGGGCAGAGGACCCTGGGTGAGGTATGTCGTGTGCAGCCGTGAAGAGCACAGCTTTGGAGCCGAAGTGCTGGGTCCAAATCAGCACGGACAATTATTTGTTTTGATGACTGTTGGCTTCTCAGTAAAATTAGGATAAAACCAATTAACTACCTCATTAAGGAGGGTTAAATTATTTAAAATATGAAGTTTCAGAATGGCGTCTGGCACGCAGTAGGCACCAAGTATGAGAGTAGAGGCAGATGCTAAGGTGGCAGAGCCTACTGCTAGTAAACGTGACTGTGTGTCCACGCCTATGCCTTGCTGTGCGTGCGTGTGCGCGCACAGGTGGACTGGACACGACCGCGTCTAACCAGGGTCCAGGCAGGCCTTCTCGGAGCGCACCACACTGTGGCCTACACCTCCTGGCCATGCTGTCCCTGCTGCCTTCGCTAGAACAGGCCACCACGCTGGGCCTGTGGCAGCACCAGGGGTCTCCATCCAGCAGCCTGGGAGGAGCTCAGCCAGAGCCTCAGGTCCTGGTTCCTCCACAAGCACAGGGTGGACCCAGGAAGCAGACTGGCCCAGGGGAGCTCCGCCCGCATCTAAGGGGCCCTGAAGCAGAGGCCAGGAGGCCACACCAGCATCTTGACCCTCAGAAATGACAGGGTAAGTGTTAAACCAAGTAGCAACAGGCAGTGCAATAACCGATGCCTAGAAACACAATATTTGTGTCAGGAGCAGTATAAAGAAAATAAACAAGTGTTCTCCCTTGGCAGGAGAATTTGAGAGATTTCAATTTGTCTTGCTTCTCTTTATTTTCCAGTTTTCCTACCGTAATTATGTGTTGCTTATGTTAAAAATTCAGTGTAAAATCCACCTTTGTTTTTTTTCTCTTACCATTGCCCCCTGAAACCTCTTATATGTCATTATCTCACTTAACAGAGGATTTGCTTTGTCTACAAAAAAATGAGATTTGCCAGAGCGCTCAGCCTCCCCCCACAAGGCCTGTTCCTCACTGGCGGCGGCGGCAGGACAGCAGGTGCATGAGCGCAGGCTGGCTGTTCACTGTCGTGTGGTCTCGCTTACCTCTGCTATTTGGAGGATACGGTCCATTACAGACACGCACGTCTGCCCGGGCTGTGCGCAGAGGCTCCCGTCGAGGCGGGAAAAGTCGAAAGGGATGAGGCAAGTCACGGAGAGCCACAGCAACAGCATATAGCGCGTCTCCCAGGTCTGAGAAGCAAAGAGAAAAATGATCCCGTGTGAAGGACGCTGGCAAGGAGCACGTCCGGTCATTCCTGCTGCCCTTCCGGCCCACTCAGTGCCAGCCACACAGACGCTGTCTGTCTCAGAGCCTGGGGAACAGCCGCCCTGAGTTAGTCCACGTCTCCCCGCACCCCACCACACACGCACGCCGGCCCCAGCCTGCCGCAGAAAGGTAGTACAACTCCAGCAAAACGGCATCTCTTCGCCGTACACGCCAGCATGCAGTCTTTTGAGAAAGTGGAAAACAGATGAAAAGGTGAAAATAAAGACACTCAGCTTCCAGTCAAAGAGCAGCTCTCACTGTCCACAGTCAACAGAGCGGGGCTCCCACTGGGCCCTGTGATGGCCCACGGGCTCGAGAAGCAGGGAAGGACGCTCAGCTGAGGTCATGATAGAACCAGGACCTTCTCCCCAAGTGACCCCCCCCAAGACAGTGACTATCTACACTCTGCACAACCAGCTGGCTCACAGTGAACACCTACTGGGGGGCAGAGACCCCACAGGGCTGGCCCCGGGGGTACGCCGGGCAGAGAACCCACAGGGCTGGCCCCGGGGGTACGCCGGGCAGAGACCCCACAGGGCTGGCCCCGGGGGTACGCCGGGCAGAGAACCCACAGGGCTGGTCCCGGGGGTACGCCGGGCAGCGAATCCACAGGGCTGGCCCCGGCACAGCCCTGGCCTGAGCGCCATGACATCACTGGGAGATGCATGGCAGGCAGTCACAGTCAGTGCGGGGAGCAAAGCGCCCGTGTGGCCTTTGGGGAGAGGACTGATGCTGCTCTGGCCTCTCTGCTGGCCCCACTGCACCACAGCCAGAGCACAATGGTGGGCCAAGTCCAGGGGTCATCAAACGTGGGGGGTCTGGGGACCCCAGCATGACTATCTTTCAAGTTAAAAGTCTTAATGGTGATACCACTACATGCAGGCATCCATTATTTCTTCACAAAGGGTGCATTTCAAGAGAAAATAATTGTAATATGTAAAAAAGGTCAAAAGAATAAACAAGAGGCAGTGATAGAAAAGAGTATCAGGCAAAGAGAAGGAAGCGCCGCAATCCGCGCGCAGAGAAGGGAAGAGAGGGGCAGAGGTCGCCGTAAGACACACTCACTTCATGGTCTTCAGGGTTCTGGCTTGCAAACATGTCCAAAACAGGCCACACATCAGCGACTTCATGAGGAAACAAACGAAGAAATGTTTTATATCCTCGAACCTACCGGAATAAAGGAGAGAGAGGCACCGACTTATTACATCAATGGACACAGAGGAAGAGGCAGAAGCGCCCTGTCCCTGTCATGAAAACATGCCCTGTGCCACCCCAGCCGATCAGCGCCACGGCACAGCAGCAGCCAGCCCGTCAGCAGCCAGCCCGTCAGCCAATGTGCTGTCTTTATTTACTCTGAAGTCCTTTCATCACACCCTGTCACAAACTGACCAACAAATCTAAATGTGCTGCAAACGAAAACCTTCACTTCAACTTCATAACACTTGACCTCAGAGATTTATAAGGAATAAGTCCCCAAGAACCTCAGAGATCCCCGACAGCAGTCATGAAGGCATCTACAAAATGCAGAGGCAGGGGCACGCGCCGGCAGAGCAAGGGTTTGGTCAACTGCCTCAAGGTAAAAACCATGTGCACGAACTAGGGTTCCTGTCCCGGGCTGAGGAGAACAACTAAGACGTACAACTAAGTAAAATAAAGAAGGTATTTCTCCCTCCTCTCTCTTTCCGCCTGCCTGCCTTTAAAAAAATAAGAGGCCACTGGTGGAGCAGCATTAGGTCAGTCTTCTCCAAACCAGCAGGCCACATACCGCCGGGTTCAAGTCCCAGGTCCAGGACAGGAAACAACCAGTGTGAACAAGTAAATAAAAATAAAGATGTTTCTTCCTCCTCTCTCTTTTTGCCTGTCTTCTACTCACCTCCATTTCTGCCTGTACTTTTCCTTTAAAAAAAAAAAATATGCAGAGGCACAGCACCTTCCGAAGGGGCCCTGCGCGTGGCCAGGTGGTCCGCACAGGTGTGCACTCTGCACCCGCTCACGTGCATTCCTGGTGCCCACAACCCCACACAGCAGGCTGTACCCAGGCCACGCCTGTGAAAGTACAGAGCGCTGGGCCAGCCCAGACCTCCGAGGGACAATCTGCATGGTGACTCCAGGAAACTGCACCCTCAAGTCCAGGAGGCATGGCCATGTCCACTAAGTTCATTTCTACTTTTTGGAAGCTTTTCGGAATTAGTCACATACCTCCCTCTCACTCTCTTCCCTGCTCCCTCCACCCCATCTTGCTCCTTCCCTTTCTAGCTAGGTGTCCTATGACCTGTTCAAATACAAGGTGCTTAGTATCCTGGACATACTTCAAGGGAAGCGTGGCTCACACACATCTACCCTCAACATATTAAAAAAAGAATAAAACCTTCAACTTGTGTTTAAGAGTCATCTTCCCTGTGAAGGAAACTTCTGGACCAAGTATTTTAAGAAAGTATTGTATCAACTATAAAATGCTTTGTAAATGTTACCTTAGTGATGACATAAAGAAACTTAAAGGCCAGATGTGCAAGGCCAGCTGGAGACGTCTTATCTTGTACTACATCCAACAGCAAGTTCATCATCCATTCTAGGAAAAAAAATGCATGTGAAACATTTACTATAAAATTAAATACCGGTATCAAAACAAAACGGTTTGTTTAGAAATGCAGGAGTGATTCAATATTAGTAAATTTATATAATTCACTCATTAACAGAGTAAAAAATAAATCTTCACTTTGTTTCTAAAACTAGAGTTAATAAAACATTTATCCCTGCTTTTAAAGTGTAAGGAAAACAGACACACCCAGATGAAAGAGCAGTTGGGTCAACTGCCTCTAAAGGAGCACAGGCCACATACCCTTGGGTTCACATCCCAGATCCAGGGGGAAACCACTGGAATGAATAACTAAATAAAAATAAAACATTTCTTCGTCCTCTCTCATCCTATCTGCCTGTCTGCTCACCTTCATTCCAGCCTGTACCATTCCTTCAAAAAAAAAAAAAAAAAAAAAAAGGAAGACAGTATAGGGAAAATATTATCTTTTTAAAAAATCACTCTATCTTAAGTCAGCAGCTAACATCACACTTTACAGAAGATGGCTGCTACAATTCCTATGAATCAATAATGACATAGTTCTAGCCAAAGTGAAAAGACAGAAAAAAGAGGAATTTCACTTCTACTTACACAGGAATAATTGAAACAGAATTAGCATAACAACAAGTTAGTAAAATGTGGACTCATAGAAGGAGCTCGACTCATTTGCTTTCAAGTTAAAACAGGTTATAAACATAGAAGCTTTTATGCAAACCCCAGGGTAACCCCAAGACATAAATCCATAGGGAAAAAAACAAAACAAAAACGGAAATACAACAAATGTTTTCAAAGCACATATGAGAATAAGAGAAGAACCAAAGTAAAGTAAGCCACAACACCCAGAAAACTAACAAAACAGCAACGAACAGTTACATACCAATAATCACCCTACGTGGTCATCATTCATCCAAAAGGTAGAGTGGCTGAATGGATTAAATAAAGTAACAAATCCCAACATTGTTAGATACAGAAAAAAACTCATCTAAGTTCTAAGGACAAACAGACTCAAAGTCAAAGGATTGGAAGACAATCTGCAGTCAAGCCATGACCTGAAAAAGCAGGGACAGGTGTACTCATGTCAGATAAAGCAGACCCCTGACTCAAGAAGGTAACACGAGGCAGGGGCGGACATTCCATGGTCGTAAAGGAATCAGTTCAGCAAGAGGGCAAAACTCTTATTGGCTCATATGCACCAAAGGAAGGAGCACTGCAATACATAAACCAGTTATTAGCAGAATTAGAGAACATCATGGTAATGCAGTAACAGTGGGAGACTGCACACCACTCACAACAGTGGACAGATCAACCAAGCAGAAAAGTAACAGGAAAACAACAGCCTTAAATGACAAATTAGAACAGATGCACTGGACAGACATACGCTGTACAGTCTGCCCCACAACTGCAGAGCTCACACTTTTCTCAAGAGCACGTGGAACTTTCTCAAGGTTAGAATACATGTCGGCACACAAAACAAGTGTCAACAAAGTTATGAAGACTGATATCATTCCAAGTTATTCCCTGATCACAATGGCATAAAACTAGAAATCAACCACAAAGAGAAAGCCGGAAGATTCCAAAATATGTGGAGGCCAAACAAAATGTTTACCCTCTTTGTTCAGTATATTCCAACGTATTTAATTTTTTGTTTCTTTCGTGCATGGCATAGCTTTTGAGTTTATTATTTTCTGTTGCTTTGTATGTATACAAAAATGCAATAGACTTTTATATGTTAATTTTGTAGCCTGCCACTTTAATGCACCCATTAATTAAATTTTGGTGGAGTCTGTAGGGTTTTCCATGCATATTATGGCACCTGAAAATAGCAATGATTTTACTTCTTTTCCATTTTGGATTCTTTTTATTTCTTACCCAATTTCTCTGATGAGGATCTTCAGTATGATGTTAACTAGCAGTGGTGAGAGTGGACAGACCTATCTTATTCCTGATCTTAGAGGAAACACTTTTTTTTTTTTTTTTTTAAACCATTGAGTATGATACTGTGTTTATCATGGATAGCCTTTATTACGTTGAAACAGGTTCCTTTATCCCAATTTTATGTATTCTTTTTATCACAAATGGGTGATGAATCTTTTTAAAAGCTTTCTCTGCATCTATTAATATGATCATGTGATATTTTTCCTTTTGTTAATGGGGTGTATTACATTTATAGATTTGCATATGTTAAACCATCCTTGTGTCCCCGGAATAAATCACACTTGGTCATGATGGATGATCCTTTTGCTACATTGGCAGATTCTGTCTGTATGTTGAGGATTTTTACATCTATGTTCACTAGAGATACTGGTCTGTAATTTTCTTTCGTAGTAATGTACTTATCTGCTTTTGGTATCAGTGTGATGTTGGCCTCATAGAAAATATTTGAATGTGTTCCTTATTTTTCATTTTTTGGAAGAGTTTGAGAAAAATAGGTATTTATTCTCAGAAGGTTTAGTAAAACTAGTAAAGGCCTCTGGTCCTGGGCTTTTATTTTTGGGGAGACTTTTTAAATTTTATTGCAGTAACTTTGTTTTTGCAAATTAGAGAGACTTTTGATTACCTGTTCTGTGTACTTGCTTATACTAGGTCTGTTCAGATTTTCTATTTCTTCCTGATTCAGTCTTGGTAAATGCATGTTTCCTCAAGATTGTCCGATTTACTGACAGATAGCTGTCCATAGTATGATGCTTTGTACCTCTAAGGTACACTTTAAAATCTCTCCTCTTTCATTTCTTAATCTAGTTAGTTTTCTCTTTTTTCCTTAGTGAGCCCAGCCAAAGTTTTGTCAGTTATTTCAAAGAACCAAGTTTCTGTTTCGTTGATCTTCTGAATTACCTTTTTTTGATTTCTATTTCATTTATTTCTGCCTGAATTTTTATTATTTTCTTCCTTCTACTGACTTTGGGCTTCAGTTATTTTTCTAGTTGCTTTAGGCATAGGGTGAGATTGTTATTTTCTTGTTTCTTGAGGTAGAAGGGAATTGTGATAAACTTTCCTCTTAGTACAGCTTTCGGTGCACCCTGTAAGTTCTAATAGCCCTGTCTTCCATCTAATTTGTCTTCAAATACTTTTAAATTTCTCCTTTGATTTTCTCTTTTACTCACAAGTCACTCAGAAACATTTTGGCCTCCACATATTTTGGAATCTTCCGGCTTTCTCGTTGTGGTTGATTTCAAGTTTTATGCCATTATGATCACAGAATAACTTGGAATGATATCAGTCTTCATAACTTCGTTGACACTTGTTTTGTGCATCGACATGTATTCTATCCTTGAGAAAGTTCCACGTGCTCTTGAGAAAAGTGTGAGCTCTGCAGTTGTAGGGCAGACGGTACAGCATATGTGTGTCCAACGCATCTGTTCTAATTTGTCATTTAAGGCTGTCGTTTCCCTGTTACTTTTCTGCTTGGTTGATCTGTTCACAGTTGTGAGTGGGTAAAACACCTGTACGATGACAACTATAAGTCACTGCTAAAATAAATAGATAGAGAAGGAAAGACATCCCCTGCTCATATCTGGGAAGAATTAATATCATTAAAATAATCATCTTGCCTAAAGCAATATACAGGTTGATGCAATCCCAATCCAAATTCCACTGGCATTTTTCAAGGAAATAAAACAAATTTTAAATTTGTATGCAATCACAAAAAACGCCAAGGAGCCAAAACAATCAGGAGAAAAGAACAAAAGTGGAAGTATCACACTCCCAGATATCAAGCTATACTACAAAGCGATAGTGATCAGAACTGTATGGCTTTGGAGTAAAGCAGAGATACAGATCCGTAGACAGAACTGATTTGCCAGAAACAGCCTCATTCATAGATGGTCATTTAGTTTACAACAAAGAAGCCCAAAGCATACGATGGAAAAGGGAAAGTCTTTCTAACAAACAGTGCTGAGATAACTGGCCAGTCACATGCAAAAGGAGGAAGCTAGACCACTCTCTTACATAAAAATTGATTCAAAATGGACTAGAGATTTGGATGTAAGATCAGATATCATAAAATACTTAGAAGAAAACAGAGGCAGTACATTCCATAGTCAATACCTTAGAGAGGTCTTTGGATATTCAACTCCAGTGGCAAGAGAAACAAAAACAAAGAAATAGGACTACATCGAACTAAAAAGCTTCTGCACAGCGAAAAAAACCATCACCAAAAAGAAATGACAGCCGACTGGGTGAGGATATCTGCATATCATACATCTGACAAGGGCTTAATGCCAAAAATAAATAAAGAACTCATAAAACTCAGCAACAGAAATCCAACGGCCCAGTCAAAAGTGGGAGGATGAACTAAACAGACATTTCTCCAAAGATGACATACAGATGGCCAGCAGCCACATGAAAAGATATTCCTCCTCTCATTATTAGGGAAATGTAAATCACAACAAGGAGTTACCAGCTCATACCTGTGAGAACGGCTATTACCCAAAAGTGTGGAAATAACAAATGTTGGCGAGGAAGTGGAAAAAAGGGAACCCTTCTACACTGCTGGTGGGAGTGCAAATGAGTACCACCTAATGAAAAGCAGTATGCTTAAAAAAATTTAGAATGGAAATTCCGCATGATTCTATCATGACTCTTCTGAATAATTACCAAAAAACTTGAAAAAACACTTATTCATAAAGATATATGCACTTCCATATTTATCGCTGCATTATATACAGTAGCCAAGAATGGAAATGACCTAAGTGCCCATCATCACACCTAAGTGCCCATCATCACATGAAGAGACAAAGAAGATGTGGTAAATAAATGCAATGGAATGCCTCATAGCCCTAAAAAACGGATTTCTGTCATTTGTGACAATATGGACAGAACCAGAGGGGATTGTGCAAAGCAAAATAAGTCAGAAGGAAAAAGACAAATACTAGATGATCATATTCCCGTGTGGAATATGAAGAAACAAAGCAAAAGAACTGACAGAAAAACAACTTTGGACAACAGAATTGGGGCGGTCGTTGGGAAAAGGAGAGGGGCAGGGGCAGAGGGAGCGGGGCAGGGCAGTGGGAGCGGGACAGGGGCAGAGGGAGCGGGGCAGGGGCAGTGGGAGCGGGGCAGGGGCAGAGGGAGCGGGAAAGGGGCAGAGGGAGTGGGGCAGGGGTGAGTGAAGACTTTAGATGCTTTGTGGCGATGTGCATGCTCTCACTTACATGACAAATGGTGAACCTGCACACATGTGCCTGTATTATTTTGTAAAACAATGTTACCTCAATAAAACTTAGATGTTTTTAAACAACAGAAACCATGCTTCCCTGATGGAAGGGTCTTATATCACACACCACTTAGCATAGGTCACTCAAGGCCGACTCCAGCAAATGGAAGATGTAGGTTGTAACCCAGACCAAGCACTGAGCACATAAAACAAGAGCAGGCAGTGAGGCAGCAGTGAGACAAACGCAACACCAATAAGTTACTGCATTGGGCAGAGGACAACAACGAAACAAAAAACAAGTGTCCAGACCGGAACTCTAATACCAGCTACAGCAACAGCTCATCCCAGTAAAAGGCAAGGGTTGTCATACTGGATTTTAAAAAGGAAGACCCCACCATAGTCTATCTACATAAATGCACTTTTAAAATAAAAAATACAGCTCGGTTAAAAGTAAAAAGGAGGCACACCCTCGTGGTCTAGCAGTCTGGTACACTTGCGAGCAGTCCACACACATCCCAAAGTCCTAGGTTCAAGTCCCCAGGCTTGGGGAACAATGCATGCAAACAACTAAATAAAGTGCTTCTTCCTCTCTCTTCCTGCCTGCCTGCCTGCTCACCTTCATTCCTCCTTGCACCTTTCCTTTAAAAAATAAAAAGGAAAGACAATCTGCCAAGCAATGTCTCATCATGAAACAGTGGGAAGAGCCACATCAAGGTCAGACCAAGCAGACTTCAGAACAAGGAACGCCACAAAATAAAAGGATATTTCAAAAAGATAAAGGATCGATTCAGACCTAACGACCCTACATACACACCAAATTTCAGAGCTCCAAAATAAACAACATCAAAGCAGAACTAAAAAGAGAAAAAGATAAGCCTACAATTAAGTTGAAGATTTATTTCAATGCTCCTCTCTCAGGAATCGACAGAACAAGCGAAATCAATAAGGATATAAAAGGCCTAAATAACACCATTAGCCACCTTACTTAAGCGACACTGAGAGCCAGTCCATCCAACAGCCACAGACCACACGCTGGCTGTGCCCTGACAAACGAAGCACAGACATGCGCCCTGGGAGACACAGAGAAACCACCGAGCCACACAACATGGAAATGCTGGCGTCAGGTTGGCCAGAGTCCGTCTTCAAAGGACACCACACTGCCCGTGCCGCGACGTGAGGCCCCACCACGGGGCTCTCATTCCCCCGGCTGATAACAGCAAGACGGTCGCTCGTGTTGGTGAGGGCGCAGGACTACTGGAGCTCGCAGACTGCTGGTGCAGATGTAAAATGTTAGTGGTTGTTCACCAACAGGCAACACACTTAGATACACCCAACGATTCCAACAGAAACGGAAAGGTGTCCACCCAGATTTGCCCATGAACATCCAGGGCAGCGGAATAGTCACAGCTGGAGACGGTGCAAGTGACCAAGGAGAAACGACTGCATTTCACAGAAAAGGAGCAAAGTACTGACACACACAACAAAATGCATGAATCTCAGGGAGCAAAGGGAAGAGAGCCGAGGTCAGCAGGCAGCTGACCGCAGAGGGACACGGAGCACTCAGGCGGCTGATGGACACTCCACAACTAGACAGCAGTGGGGAGGTGTAATCTGTCAAAACTGAGACTATACCCGAAATGGGTGTGTTTCATTATATGCAAATTCTAAATAAAGCTAACTTTAAAAGGACAGAACTATACCTATGGACAAAAAGATAGTTTGCATGATTACAAACTATATACTTACTTCTTAGAAAATCCAAAAGAAACAAATGAAAAACTACTGGAGCAGTTACTTTATTACACAATGAACCTTGAGGACATGCTGAACTGAGTTCAGTCACAAAGGGCAGTGCACAAGGACCCCATTCATGAAAGATCAGAGGACGCGATCCAGAGTCAGCGCAGATTCGCAGCGCTGACAGGGCCTGGGGAGAGAGGGCGTGACTGCTGCTGGGCCCGGTTTCTTCTGCGCTGATGGTCCTCAGCACCAGCGCACTGAGCACAACAGGGCAGACGCTGAGTCAGAGCCCATGGTGCGTAAGTTATGCTTCAACCTGCGTGTGCACATGTAGCGCTACCGGTGACAAAATAAGCACCTCACAAAAATACACCTCGCTGTACACCAGCAACCACCAAAGAGCAAGCAAAGCTTCACAAGAGCAATGAAAGATAAAAGATACTGTTGTGTCCTGTGAGCTCGAGCGCTAAGCCGGTGGCCGGGGCATGGGCCACGTAAAGCCCAAGGACAGGGATTCAAGACCAGGGCAGGGGCGGCAGGTCGGGGGGCAATGAAAAATAAATAAATGAAGTGCTTCCATCAACACTTCCTTCCTTCAAAATGCTTCTTCCTCCTCTTTCTTTTCTCTCTTAAAAAAAAGGAACACCTCCTGGCGGACTCGCAGTTTGGTCTGCTGACTCGGGCCGCGTACGGGTGTTAGCAACCCAGGCCTGAGGGGAGGGCAGGGGACGGACACACAGACAGCCAAGATGAACAACTAAAAGTAAATAAAATGCTGCTTCTTCCTCCTCCTTCCTGCCTACCTGCCCCTCCCTGCTCATCTTCATCCCTGCCTGCACCTTTCCTTCAAAAAAAAATATATATATTTCAAATATTCAAATAACCCAATCTCGGCAAGGAGGAAGGGGAAGACGCTCCACAGACTGCTGAAGGACAAATAGCTAAAGTCAGAGTTCCAAGACCAGCACTCCTGTATCCCGGCTTCTCAGGAGCCACTGACAAAGCACTTGGAAAACTGCACAGACATGCGCGCAGATGTTTGTTGGGCTGCATGCAGCAACACCAAAGCCCACCCAGGTGTGTGTACACACCTGCCTCCTGTTCCTGAGTCCCAGCCAAACAAATACAGAGTTGCACAAAGGGGACCTGAGAGCAGGAGAGGGCGAGGCAAGTGGCCTGGAGCAGAAAAATGAGGCTGGACACAGACCAAACAGGCCAATACGCTGGTGGCATCACCAAGGAGAGGAGAGCCTCACGGGCTCCAGCTCAGAGTCAAGGTACAAAGAATCAAGCCAGAGTCGGGTGGGGTGGTGCCTGTGAAGACCTAGGCTCCCACTCACATCCTGGGAACAGCTTGATCCCAGGGCAGATCTCTGAACAAAGTTTAGGGAAGCGGAGGGTCTTGGAGGAGACACGAGCACAGTAAATAGAGGCTCTCACTCTGCATCTGGAACGTCCTCCCGACAGAAAGCTCACTCAGACATAATCCCAGGGCCCACTCAGGAAAGGTCTGCACATGCAGCCACACAAGTGAGAAGCCCTGGTCTTAAACACGGACAGAACCACACTGCACACAGGAGGAAGCGAGTCAGAGCTGGACTCCACGGGGAGGCAGAATGCACCAGACGCAGCGCCTCCCCACAGGCACCACAGCGATGGGACGGACCCTACAACAGAAAGTCAACAGTGACTGCAAGCCAGAGTATGGGGAACACCCCAGCGGAAGTGCAGAGTCTAAGGCTCCAGGGACAGCCAAGAACAAAACTCAGATGGGCTGAAAATGGGAGCAGTTTCTCTCCCTGCCACAGTCCCTGCACAGGTAGGCAGAGGACACACCAGAGCCACTAGTCACATGTGCTTTTTTTTTAATCATATAAAGCTGAAAATGAAGTTCCTCAGTGCTACCAGCTATATTGCAAGTGCTCGACAGCCACATGGGGTTAATAGCAACTTTACAAGACAGGCAGACCTAGAACATTCCATAACTGCACACAGTTCCGCTGTAAGATACACTCACGAAGGGAAGGTCGGAGAGGCTGGAGCTGGCAGCCAAGAGCAAGTAAGGACAGCTCTGCAGCGCCCGACAGGGAGGCAGCGCCCAGACCCACCCCCAGCTCAGAGCCGCTGGACCCAGCAGGGGCCACACAGAGCAGAGTGGTGGAAGGGGGTGCAATTCCAGGCAGCCTGGTCTAGGGACCCCTGGCCCCAAGCTGCCTTTCAACCTCAGTTACTACAGCGCCTTTCCTCCTTCCTGAGTTTACAGATAGCAGCGTGCGTTACTTTTGGTAAGCAGAAAAAGAAAAATATTATTAGCATGAAGTCTATAAAACGTGAGAAACAAAACACCCAAATGAAAATGAAGCTCCTCTTACATATAATAAAGTCAGGAAACCCATGCTCATGGTGTCTGTGAAAGGGGGATGGCCAGACACCCTCCTTAGAAGTTGAGGCTACCACGACCTACGTAATGCTGTGGACTCCTAATGGCGTCCTCAGACACACACACACACACACACACACACACACACACACACACACACACACACGACACTCAGAAGTTTGTTTTGTTTTGTTTTAAGGAAAGATGCAGGTAGAAATAAAGGCAAGCAGGTAGGCAGAAGAGAGAGGAGGAAGAAACACTTTATTAATTTTATTAGTTGTCCATCTTGGTTGTTCCCACCAGTCCCAGGACACGAACCTAGGACCTTGGGATATATGCTGACTGCACACTACCCCTCCACCACCAGGATGCACCCAGAAGACATGTTTAAATAGCAGCAAGGAAGAAAGCAGCTTGAATACACCTACCCACATCCTAGAGTCCCTGAAACTAACCCGCCGGCCCTGCTAACAAGGCAGACCCAGGCACTTCACCCAGACAGCCTCTGCTAGCAAAACACACGGGCTCATACCACACTGCAAGGTGTTTGTGATCACCTGTAGTCGAATGATCAAAACGATTGTCCCCTATTCTTACCAAGGTCTGGGTCCAACAGGTGAGGCTGCTCTTGGTATTTGTCCATGATTACTAAAAAAGAAAAACAGCATCAGCATTAGTGTTACTAAGGGAAATGCGCATGCCTGAAAACCCCGCATTTTCCATCCCAGAGCACAGGTCATCCGGGTGAGCTCCCTCGCCACCTGCACCTCCTCAGGCCACCGTGCCCTGGCCTCATGCTCTGGGTTCCCTCGCCTGCACCTCGGGTCCTCCTCTCAACCTTCTCTAAAACTCTCCTGGCATATCCTTCCCTCATCTGGTAACATCCAAGCTAAACCTCCTTTCCATTACACACACGTACAAACCTTCACTCCTTTAATTCCCCGGCTGTTAAACACATCTGAAGAGTGTGCCCTCTCAACTCTTCAACCAAGAGACACCTGGATTCTAATCCTACCAGCAGCTTCAACTGTTCCTCCTGTGAGACGCAAGCCCACGTCACCTACGGCCGTGCTTGCCTGACACACACCTCCTCCCTCCACATCCCAGACCACGTCCTGGGTTTTCACTGGTCCCCAGAACACCTGTGCATGAAACAACAGTACCGCTAACCCCAGGTGACAGCCAGCAAGCAGCCCAAGAGGCAGCGAGAGCTCGACACCAGACAAGTCGCCAAACGTGGGCACCTTCCACGAGGCTCACCGCACTGTCCCCTCTTAAAGTCAGGGGTCGACATGATGAAACACAGGAGGCTAAAAAGTGCGGAAGGATTTTTAGCGAAAAGGGTTCCCCGAAAGGGCTTCACTGAACTAGGAACCCGGCTCTCTTGGGGCGCGGAGGCACCGCGAGGGAAGCACCGTGGCGGGCAAGCCCGGGAGAACGCAGCCCACCCCGAGTTCGCAGCCTCCCACACCGCCCCCCACGCCGTGGAAGGGCGCAGCCCCCGGAACCGCAGACGGGACGCCCGGGTCGGCGACCGGCCGGTCCGCGAAGCGGGAGGCGGGGCGCAAGCTGAGGCGGAGCTGCGCCGGGCCCGCCCGGGCAGCCGCGACCCCCGGCCGCCGCGACCCCCGGCCGCCGCGACCCCCGGCCGCCGCGACCCCCGGCCGCCGCGACCCCCGGCCGCCGCGACCCCCGGCCGCCGCGACCCCCGGCCGCCGCGACCCCCGGCCGCCGCCCGGCGCAGGTGTGACCCCCGGGACACGTGCCGGCCGCCCCGCAAGGACTGGCCCGCGCGGCCCGGCACGAGGGTCCCGGTGCGCGCACCTCGGAACCGCTCCAGGGCGCCCTCCCGGGCCGCGCGGTCGCCGAGCACCGCCCGCAGCCCGCCGAGCAAGGCGCGCGTCTCCTCGGCCTCGCCGAACGCCTGCAGCACGCCGCCCCGCGCGGCCGCCTCGGCATCCGCTCCGTCGTCCGGCAGCCCCGCGGCGGCAGCCTCGCCCAGCGCCATTCTCCCGCGAGCACGGGCGCGACAGGAGGCGCGACCGCAGACGTGACCGCAGACGCTGGCTCCGCCCCCCGACCTCCGACCTCGCCGCCGGCCTCTACGGAGCGCGCCGGTCGCCAAAAGAGTGCGCGCGGAGGTGAGCCAACCCGCGGGGAGAGAGGACCCCAGCGGGTGCGGGCCCCACCACGGGTGCGCGGCGAGGCTGGGCTGTGGACCCAGGGCGGATGTGCCAGGTGGTCCGACCCTGGGGGCGCTGCGGTGA
>RJWH01001629.1:179558-195047 GCA_004363575.1 Solenodon paradoxus
TCCTAGGACGAAGCACCGTATTCAACGGTGGGAGCTAGTGCGCATGGGAGTTGGAGTAGGAGGACCAGGTTCAGCTATAACCCCATCAGAAACCCGGTCCTGCTCTCCACTCGCTGGTCCACCGTAGCTCACAAACTTGGACCCACGTGACAATTTGTTTGAACCGTCAGCTGTTGGACAGGTGAATTTTGGGTGGACTTATTTAGGGCTCAGCTGTCTCCCGGGGAACCACCCAGGTCTCACGCCCAGGGACCCGCTCGACAGCCACACTGTCCAGACAGTGATCTTCTGTCCAGATGCGCCCGTGTCCAGCGCAGCACCCCACGGACCACACCTGCACTCCTGTCCCTATGGGTGCCCCTCATGAGGTAGGGCCCATATTGTGGTCCCCAACTCGGCCCCAGCCAAAAACAAGAGCCCCCAATCCACAGGGCCACTCAGAACCAGCTGTGGCCTAAGCAAAGCAGAGTTGTGTGAATTTCTACCCACAAAAATTATCCAGCACCCCCGATACTTAATGGGACTGTAGGTGCTACTTGAGGAGTCTGGGCCCCAGAGACGCAAGCGAAACTAAGACACAAGCCCGTCCCTGAAACCATGCCTTTATGGGTCCCTAAGCGCATCTGTGTGGCTGCCCGAGAAGCCCAGTGCGGGCGGCCGCGGGGCCCTGGGTGCTAGTTGAGAAGCTTCCGCATGGTGCCCAGGGAGGGGCCGCGGTACTCCTGCCCAAAGTGGTTCCAGTGGTTTAGGTAGTTAAAGAGCTGGTATAACAGCAGGCGCCGGTCAAAGCCGGGGGCCTTGGGGATCTTCTGGTAATAGGCAGTGAAGAAGGACCTCGGGAAGCCCCCAAACATCAGGGCGATCGCTAACTCAAACTCAGAGTGGCCATAGAAGCTGGCTGGGTCGTAGATGATGGGCCCCGTGTCGTCTTCGGCCACGTTTCCAGACCAGAGATCCCCATGGAGGAGGGCGGGGGTGATCTCTAGGCCACAGAACAGTTCCGGAATCTTCAGCTAAAAAAATAATTATTGTACGAAGAGTTACCATGAGCCATACTCCCAAACCGGCACTCGGGACAAGGCAGGAAAGGCCTTACGCTGGCTCAGGGTCCCAAATGGCAGCTGCTGACAGCGTAGGGAAAGTGCTCTGTCACGGGAATGGAACTTTGTCTTAACTATTTATTGCTAATTCAGGGTCAGAGGCTCCAAATAATAAAAATTTCCATACGTGGAGGAGAGAGCATGGAAGGTTATGGTTTTATCGTCCTTCAGGATATAAACCATGTAAGTGTGCCCTGGTGGAACAGTGGTTGGGTCGATCGCCTCTGAAGGAACACAGGCCACATAGCCCTGGGTTCGAGTCCTGGGCCCAGGGGAAGGAAGCAGTGTGAACAACTAAATAAAAAATAAATAGATGCTTCTTCTTCCTCTCTATTCCTGCCAATCTGCTCACTCACCTTCATTTCTGCCTGCATCTTTCCTTTAAAAAAATATATATATGTATATATATAACATATAAGCCACTTAACCTAAATGGGTCTTATATGCAATTCAGCAAGCTTTCTCCATTGTTTTACTTCACAGCCCATATATAACTACACACCTTTCATATCCTGTGGGTCACTTCCCTGAGGAGTTAAACAAAATTTCTTCAATGCATGATGTATGCTCTCCCTGGACTGATATCCAAGATCTGTTCAGAGTTGTCATTGGAAAGCGGTCACTCTGGGGCAGCTGCTGCCCACTGCTGCCCTAAGATGTGAGCCCTTGGTGCTCTGGCAGGAGAGGAAGAGCAGGGGAGGACTGCAACAGGAAAGGAGCAGAGAATGCCACCGTGACACGTCAGTGCCTGCATCTCGCTCGGCAGAGGTAAAGGCTGAGACTGGGGACCAGCAGGCGAGCACTGCGCTCGGCCCCCACCCGCTTTCCCCATCGGCCGGTTCTACAGGGGACCCTACACGATGCGGTCAGCTTGTGGAGGACAGCCCTGGCGCTGAGACCACTGTGCCCACCTGCAGCTGCGCCCAGAGCTCTCTTGCCTCTCGGTCAGCGTAGTCCCTCTCAATGAGGTCCAGCTGTGCTTGGAGCCGGTAACGGGTGAAGAAGGTCGGCCAGTCGCCCTGCCACTCGTTCACCTGGACGAGGAGGAAATGAGGCTTCTGGTGGTCATGGGGCACAGTGCATGCAGAGCCTGCCTCCACCGAGAGCAGACAGTGAGCACAGCAAATTCTGGAGGCAGCAAAGGAGATAAGATGGAATCAGTAAAGACAAGCTAATCCTAAAGCAGGCAGCTGGAGAGGGAAGGGAGCAAAGTACAGATAGGACAGATGGAAGGCAATCACAAGCTGGCAGGGCCACATCAATCAACAGGTTGGAAAAACAGAGCAAGACCCGGTTATAAGCTGGCTACAAGAAATGCATTAAAACTAGGAATAAATTGAAGGGGTAGCCTGCAAGCTCTAGTCAAATGCAAGCTTGAGTGGCAGACTGTCAGCAGTCCACAGAAACCCGCTCCACAATGGGAAGTGCTCAGAGAGGACACACGAACCCGCATGCATGCGCATCTGTACGGCAAGGCAGCAGATGAATGTGGCTCCACTCAGAGCCATCGGAAAAGGGGTCCGGTGAGACTCGGGGCACGGCCACGCAGTGAAGGACGGCGGCGTCGAGGGCCAGCGTGCGGAGAGCAGGAGGAACTCTCCCGGCGGAATGGACACCGCACGGCCGCTTTGGAAATGACATTGGCAGCTTCTTAAAAAGTTAGATGAGAGCTTTTACCAGGTGACCTAGTCACACCCCTCCTTGGTTTTACACACCGCCTCTCCCCCAAAAAAGAAAGCGTTTTTCCACCTGAAGGTCCACGGCAGTTTTCTCTGTAAAGGCAAAACCTGAAACCAGAACACTCTGAAGTCCATCAGCAGCCGGCCAGACAGACGGCCAGGAGGCGCACAGTGTGCGGAATGGAGAAGCAGAAGCAGCTGGATTGAAGCAGCACGCGCCCTGAGGCTTCTCTGGTGAAGTCCCACAAACGCAAACCTATCTACAGGGACAGAGGCGGCTCTGGGAAGTGGACAGGACAGGGCAGGGGGGAGGGGGAGGGGAGGGGACATGTCGGGCTGCTGGGGACACTCACTGTTCCGGTGTGCGGTTCACAGTGGCATGAACGTCAAAACTCACCCAACTTGACACTAAACAGACCCACTCCACCTTATCTCAATTACACCTGAACAGGTTTGTCTTTTTGGTTTTTAACCCCCACCCTGGCTCTTGAACCCAGGTCCTTGGCCTCGCGAGGCCTGCACTGCAGCCGCTGAGTCCCCTGAGCCACAGTCGTGCATCTGTCACACCCATCTGGGGGAGAGCTTTCTGGAGAACATGCATCCCGTGACACGCAGACCCCATCTCCCTGGTCAGCACCCTCACTGTGGAGACACCCCAGGCCCCTCGTGGAGGATACTGAGGGTGAGCCCCGGGCTCTGCACTGCCCCACTTCCCTGCTCCAGCTGTGTCAGTGCCTGGGCCTCTCCCAGCATGACACTGATCGAGAGTTGAGAACTGTTGACCAGCCCAATCCTGCCCCTGAATGGAGGAGATGAAGGGGCTATCCTACACCCATGGGGAGACACAGCCCACTGCTGAGCCACCAAAGGCCTCCCCACTGGTCGTGGAGCTGGTGGGAAGCAAGTCTGAGGCTGGCTGTGGGCAGCCCTGCTCCTCCACTTGTGAGCTGCCTGCCCTTGGCATCATGGGCCCCGCCTCCGTTTCCTCATCTAAGGGAGGTGATGACAAGTCCTCCTAGGTTGCTAATGCAAATGGGCAGGTGAGTTGGAGAAGCACTTAGAGGGCAGGACAAGCATGTCAGACCCGACCCGGCAGTGGTCCAGCGCAGCGGAGACATGGCGGAGCCCACGGCCTCTGCTGCAACCGCCAATGGCTCAGCCCCCAGGACCCTGTTAGCCTGCTGCCTTGAGGCAGCTCAGCAGGGTCACCCTGTCGTCCTGCACTGACGTGGACTGGTCTCTGCCAGGCCCTGTCCCAAGCTAGCCTAGCTGACCCAGGTTGAAATCTAAAGGGGCACTCCGGCCACCTGTGTCCCTGAAGGACCAGCCACGGTTTCATCTGCTACTCACATGGGGGTTCTGGGTACGATTTGATTTCTCAGCGGTTTTGTTGTTGTGTTTGTTTGTTTGTTTTTAAGAGGGAGGAAGGCAGGCAGCAGGCAGAGAAAGGAGGAAAATCATTTATTTCATTGACTTTGTTTAGTTGTCTGTCCCGGTTGTTCCCCAGCCCCTGGCCTGGGTCTCTAACCCGAGTCCTTGAGATGTATGTGGGCTGTGCCAGCTGGAGGCCACAGACTTAACCGCTCAGCCACCAGGGTGTGCCTTTGTTTTTGAAGAGGAAGGCAGGCAGGACTGAAGGCGGGCAGCAGGCAGGCAGAGAGGTCGCAGAAGCACTTTAGTTAGCTGCTCATGTTAGTGTTCCCCTGTCCTGGGTCCTCGGGCTCTATGCGGACTGCACCCCAGACACAGGCTTCCCCTTAAACCATCAGGCAGGCCAGTTCCCTGGTTCTTGGAAACCTGAAAAGCTCCTACGTGAGGCCACCCAAGTCCCTGGGGACCCTGTAGCTCTTCCACATGACTTCAGAGGTGGGTCCATGCCACCTGCTGGGGCTGGGCTACAGCAGCAGCTGTACACGTGTGCAGTCTTAGGGACCCCAGACCTGAGCACCAGCCCTCAGCCGGGACCCCCAAATCTGCCTGAGAGACTTGCCTTGAGTGACCCCTGGTTTGGAGACCGCCCCCCACTAACACCAGGGATAGACAGAAAGGCCACCAACTACGTCGCTCTGCTTACATGCAATGTCCAGAACAGGCCAATGCCAGCCCCGTGGTGTAAGGCGTCACGTTTTAAAGGCTCCAGGAGAGGGTTCAAGGACAGGACTTGCTCCCTGGCCTCTCACACGGGCCCTCAGCCCAGAACTGTTCAGCATCATCCTCCCTCTTGGCCCAGGCAGCGGCCTCTCCCTCTGCTGGGCCTGTGCTCCCGAGTGTCCCCAGCTCAGCTCCTTAAGAGGCCAGCTCACATTCCACTCTGAATCGGGTGCCGGCCTTTAGGGCACCCGAGTTCCACGCTCTGTCAGGTACAAGGGTAGGGGCGCCAGCCGGGAGCACAAGGGACAGTGGCAGCTAGGCAGGGCCATCCTCGCCCAAGGACTCACCTGCGGGATGAAGCCGCAGCATGTCCCTGTGTGGAAGCCAAACTTGGTCACATGCTGGGGCCCAGCACCCTCAGCCCCGCCGCCTGCCAGAGAGAGAGCTGCTTGTCTTTCTCCTCCAGGCAGAGCCTTGCTGGCTACTCCCCAGGGGAGGGCGCTGCATGGTGGCCAACAGTCACAGGTGGCCCAGCCAGGACCGTCAGGGAGCATGCTCGCGGCTGGACGTGTGCAGGCCAGCTTATGCAGGGGAGCCCCACGCCCCAGGGTCGGCAGGGCCGCAGCCCGACGTACCCACTGTGCTCCGTTTCCGCTTCAGCTGGTCCCCAAGCTGCTGGTTGTGAAGGTGCAAGTCCGCAATCTGGGCCCCCAGCTCCGATGCCTGACTGAGGGGAGAAGGGCGGCCGCTGAGGGAAGCCGGCCGCGCGCCCCGTCTGGGAAATGTTGACTCGTGTTTTTGCCTGTTTTATTATATCTTCAATTCCACCCCATTCTTTTCTTTAATATTGATGTCTTTAATTTTTTTAACCTAATTTTCTTCAACAAGTAAATTTTTTTAAAAAGGAGAGAAAAACACAGAGAAATGTTCAAAACACCACAAAATAGACTTTCCATCCTTGCAACAGTGAAAAATGAATGGCGGGCAATGACTGATTAAAAGAACAAACGGTAAATTCACGGAGGTGTGTGTGTGGGAAGCACCACCAACCCAGGGCTCAGGTGCAGGGCGAGGGTCTGGGGGTCCGGGGTCGCCCCATGTGAGGAGGCGGGGGGTTGCAGGCAGGGGGGCCTCGGGCCGCTCACCCACAGGCTGCGCGACTTTCTCGTGAGTCACACCCATGCTTTACAACGAGTGCAGGGAACCTAAAGAGCTAGAAACGTCTAAGTCCAAACCTTTCTGCCCAAACTGGGGTGGGGGTGGGCAGGAGCACACACAGCAGGGACAGCTCTGGTTTTGTCAGGTTCACGTACATCGAACGACCCCAAACCAGCCATATGCCAGACAGCCAGGGCTGTCTCCCCTCAGAATGAGGGTTCCATCAAAACCCCAAGGGAGATGGGCCCTGGTAGAGCAGCGGCTGGGTCAACCGCCTCCGAAGGATGCAGGCCACACACCCCTGGGTTCAAGTCCTGGGTCCGGGAGAATAAATCAGTGCGAACAACTAAATAAAAATAAAATAAAGTGCTTCTTCCTCCTCTCTCTTCCTGCCTTCCAACTCGCCTTCATTCCTGCTGCACTTTTCCTTTAACTTAAAAGAAAAGCCCTACGGGAGGGCCTCCAAGCGTCTAGATGTCAGCAGGGACGGGGGCACCCAGGTGGGGGGGGGGGCTGCACAGTGGGCGGGTGGGTGTGGCGTCCCCCGAGGTGGGTTTACCAGGCACATGGAGTTGCCCACAGAAGCCTGGGCCCTGGGGTCAAGTCCATGGGGGGATGCTTTGGAGAATGAAATAGTCACTAAAAAGGAAGATTCACAAGAAACAAAACACAATGTCTGTTTTGAGGGAGAACACTGAACCCAGCAAGGGGTATGGGCACCAGGTGATGCCGGGAGGAGGAGTGGACAGGCGGACAGGCGTCAGACTCACGGGACCTGAAGAAAACGTGTAAACCCGGCTCCGCAACTGTCTCCACAAAGGCGATCAGAGAGCAAGTCTGCAAACAGCCATCAGGAAGGCCAAGGAAACGCCACCTTTGAGCCTGGCCCCACACAGCAGCTGCACTTTGCAACCAGCAGCCGTGCAGGGGACACAAATAGCTGTCACATGAGAGACAGCCACCAGCAAATCATTAACAAGGACATTGGGTGTGATGGTTAATGTAGGAAAAATGGGGGTGGGGGTGGGGTTCTTGTGCTGTCACCCGTGTGGACGCGCCCCCCCCCCCCCACTCCGGTGCCTCCACCTCTGTCTGTCTGTGTCTGTCTCGGGTCTTCCTCTCGCCATGCATCTGTCTCTCTACCTCTGCCTCTATCCCTGTGTGTCTCTCCTCTCTGACTGTCACGCACACTCACCTGCTCAGACTCCTCATCCTCAGATGCTCCATCACAAAGGCAGCCCCACCTCCTGGCACGTCGATCACCTTGATGGGCCGAGGGACCCGCACCAGGCTGGTGCTGCGGAGGGCCTCTAGGCTTGCCATCTCCCCCTCGAACATCTGCCGGGCCTGCAGCCAGAAGAACACAGGTGCGAACCAGCTCCTGCAGGGGCTCTGCGGCCCAGCTGGCGCTCACAGGCAGAGCCAGAGCTTTGCATGGACTCTGAGGGTCCAGCCCTCTGGCTAAGGACCACCAGTCCCAGAGCCCCTGGGAGGGGGCAGGCTGCGGGTTATAAAAGAGGGCTTCCAGTAGGCCCAAGGGTGCCATGGAGATGCCAGGCGGCCCAGGAGGAAGTACAGGGTGCCCAAGAGTGCCGGGGTGCCTCAGTGCAGGGTAGCAGCATACAGGTCCCCCTCCAGGAGACCCACACCTCCCACTGCCACAGCCAGGGAGCGGAGACCTGACGCTAGGAGACAGGGTCACGCAGGTGGGGCTGGGAGGTTGACTGGACCTAGCCCAGGGCCAGGGGAGCACCCAGCAGAGGCTGGGGGCTGGGAAGGAGCCGTGCACCCCACCAAGGACGCAGAAAGGCCACACCCCAAAGCAGAGGGACCCAAGCCTGGCTTCTGGAGACCTGACCCACAAACGTCACAACTTAACACGGCGCTTACTGACCCGCTGTGGGAACCTCTGACTATAGATCACATGCTCTAACAACGTAAGCACAGTTGTGCCCCGGTGGTCTAGCAAACTAGTACAATGTGGCTGCAGTGTACATGTGTCCTAAGGTCCCCGGTTCAAGACCCAGAGCAGGCGGGTCGGGGAAGCGGGGGGCACACAACAAAATAAAAGTAAATGAAGTGCTTCTTCCTCCTCTATCTTCCCTTCCTGGCTGCCTGACAACTCATCTTCATTCCTACCTGCAGCTTTCCTTTAAAAACAAAACAAAACAAGTTAAACGTCAGTGCACGCCGATGGCTCAGGCAGCCGCAGGACCTGGGTTTAAAAAAGAAACGTTAAGCCTCACTTGGGGTGCCCTGGCGGTCTCACGGATAGGTCCACTGCCAATGCACTTTCATCCCGGGGACCCGTGTTCACGTCCCAGGGCCAGGGGAACTGCCAAGATGAACAACTAAGTAAAATCAATAAAGTGCTTCTTCCTCCCCTCTCTTCCTACCTGACTACTGGCCTGCATTCCTGCCTGAATCTTTTCTTTAAAAAAAAAAAAAAAATCTAAACTTATGTTTCCACACAGGAAAAGAATTCCATCCTTTAATTCAAAATACACCAGTGGGAAATGAGGCAAGATGAGCCCCTCACTGCTGCCCACCCTGGGACCCATGCAGTGCCCCCAAGGGGTGGGCATCAGCGGCCCCAGCCCTGCTCCCAGGCGAGTCCCCAACATGCAGGGCAGAGGACACCGGGGCTTCTGACCGCCACGTCCTGGGCCACGCCTGTGGCCTGCTCATCTGAGTGGGTCGGCCCTTCCACAGACGGGCGCTGAGGGCCGCAGCCTGGAGGCACCGTCAAGACCGGTGGCAGTTCTGGGCCACCCAACCTCCACCCACACCACTCCTGCCGGTGGAGCTTATCGTTCTGAGGGAATTTGGTTATGAAACCTAATTCCTCAACAGTTCCCTGCACCGGCAGAGCAGGGGTGCTGCCCCCACTCCCTGTTTATCTAGAGGTGGGAGTGAGTGTGCAGGGGGCCAGGAGGGTCCCCGTGGGATCCCCTCCAGCCTGCCAGCGCCCCCACCTGCTGGTTGCACTTCAAAGGTGCAAAGGGTGGCCGCTGGACCCCCCCAAGAGTGCCCCCTTAGCCCACCTGCTCTCAGGGCCTGCCCGCACGCTGTGGCCCAGGGCTCGGCTGTAGTGTTACTATTTCCCACGATTCTGAAGCAGGTATTGAAGACACAAGCCAGCTACATGGAGGGAACATTTGTTAGCCTGGCCCTTGGCCTCTCCCACGGGTCCTGTCTCTTCACACCTGCTGAGCCCAGAAATGGGCCCTGGCAGGGCTGGGGGAAAAGGCAGCCCAGGACTTCAAGCCTCGAGCTGGATGGGAAGAGAAATGGGGACAACCAACCCAAACTCCTGTGCATCCGGGAAAAAGAAGCCAATCAATCCTGCAGGAAAGAGGAGACCTGGGGACGGGGAAATGCTCTGGCTGGGCTCCCTGTGCAGGTTCAGCTGCACGGTTGCAGCTGCAGGGCAGCGAGGCTGGCGGCCCATGCGACCCCTCCGCCTCAATCCACCGCTTCTCCCCTTTCACCTCCCCTTCTCCCCGCAGCCTCCGAGCCCCTCTCCGGCCCCCTGGCCCGGCACCCGCGGGGATGGCTGCACCTGTGTCCTGCGGTTGACCTTGACGAACACGGGCCCCGCGTCCGTGAGGTAGGCGCGCCCCTCGCTGATGCAGCCGACCCCAGGGCGCCCGAAGGCCTGCAGGCTGGTGGTTGGCAGCTCGGCGCGCAGCAGCTGCTCCATGGCGGCGGGGGCCGGTGAGCCGGCGGGCCGGGGTCCGAGGAGGGCGCAGCGATCCCGGCGGAAGGCAGAGCCTCCGCCCGGCGCGAGCTCGCGCTGCCGGGGCCGCTGTCCGCGGGCGCGGTGCCTGCTCTACCAGCGGGCGGGCGCCGCCTGAGGCCGCAGCCCGCGAGCACCGCCCGCCCCGCCGCCCGTCCGCCCCGCCCGTGCCCTCCGCGGGGAGGGAGGATGGCGGTGCTTCTGCCCGGCGGGCCCGCAGAGGCCCGAGCAGCCGCAGGGCGGCCGCAGGCAGGGGCTCCCGGGCCGGGCCTGGAGGGCGGCAGAGGTCTCCCGAGGGACGCAGGAGGCCGGGCGCCGTCCTGCCAGGACAAAGGGGTACTTACCCCACACTGGGGCCGCCCAGAGCCCTGTAGGGCCGACCTCCCTGCAGCGCTTCCGTGAACCCTGGCTGGACCCACCGAGGGGGAATGGGAGCCCTGGGACTCAAGTCTCAGACCTGGTAAGCTCGCTCACCGTCCAGACAAGGCAGGTGGACAGCAGCCTAGCCAGGCCCAGGACTGCCCAGCGATGCCCTTTGCTGTGCGGTGTGCCCCTGGGTTCTTGCTGCCCACCAGAGATACCCAGGCTGCCCCACCCAGCGTGGGACCCCGGATTACAGAGGTGCAGCCCCAGGGTGGGGTGGGGGGAGGGGAGCTGGCACGCAGGGAGGCACGTGGGTGGTCCTGCTTGACAGACACAGAGCCACAGTCGCCCAGCTTCTGCTGCCCCACCCCGTCCCTGACCCAGCCTGCTTCCAGCATAGTTGCAGCCAGCAAGACCACGGAGGCACCAGCCCCTCCTAGGTCCAGGCGAGTTACTGATCTTGTAGGAAAGTCCAGCACTGGGCCTCAGGAAGTCCAGCCTGACTAAAACCTCACACAGATGGGATGTGATCTCATCAGTGTGCCTCCGCCTCCTGAGAAAGCTGGGCTAACCCAGTGGTGTCTGGTACCACCGCAGGGCAGTCTGCTGGGGCCTGGCTTCAATCCTGAAACTCCTGGGGATTCTGCTGCCTGCTGGCTTCCCTCCGAGACTCACAGGTTGAGAAGATGGACCCTGGAGTCAGAAAAACACTTTCGTGTCTGCCACCTCCCAGGGCTGGGGCTGTGCAGGCCATCCAGCCTCTGTGCCTCCCTTCCCTGATCTCTAATGACAGGACCCTATAGGATGGCTGGGAGGCTTAGCTGGTGTCCACAGAGACCCAAGCACAAAGCAAATGCTTGATAAATAGCATTATGAGCCTTACATGTCTCTTCCTAGGTCTTCCTCATTCTTGAGATGGAAGGTTTATCTTCTGCTCCATCATCCTCCTCCATTTTCCGTCCGGTGAGACCCACCCTCCCACTCTGGCAGGGCTGCTGGCAGACACACAAGGGCTCCTGCACATCTGTACATCTTACCCTCAACTTGTCTGAGAGCGGCTCCCGGGTGGAACCGAGACACACTTCTCTAACAGGGAGGGTCCTGCTCCGTCACTTTCCAGCTTGTGTGATGTCGAAAAGGTTGAACATCTTGACTCTTTGTGCAGAAATGACTCTCTGGAGGCTTCGTGGGTCCTGTGTCTCACCCATGTGTGACATCTCCACACAGGTGCATGGTTGTCTGCTGATCTGATCTATCTCCCCAGGCAGGCACAAGGGTGGATCTGACCCTCTGACCCTGGGAAGTCCCCCTCAGCTCTGTCCTTCGCATGTCCCCATTTGCTCTGTTCTCTCTTTTGGAATTCCAGCTCTTTAGTCTAAAATCAGCCCCAAAGCTGGTAGGGGTGGGAGCCCCAGCACCTGGCCCTCAGCCCTCCCAGCATGCTGGGGGACATTGGTCTTCACTGAACCTTCTCTGAGGCCTGAAGTTGGGGTAGCAGTCAGGCTCAGAACACCACCCTCCTGACCCGGAGCCCAGGCACCTGGTGCTGCTCCCCAGGTCTCCTGACCCCTAGCTGCCTGGGTCAGAGCAGAATCTCAGCATGATTCTGAGCATGATACCTCATGCTGAGGGAGCACTGCGGCTCTGCAGACTGGTCTTGCCTGCCTCCCAAAGCTGCGTTGAGTTTGGTTTGTGGTTGGAAGCTCCTGGGAGACCCAAGCTGCCGTTAGCTGTGGGTACCCTGCCCACGTGGCCAGTCTCCTGCATCTGAGCAGCAGATTACGGCTGCAGAGATGCAGAGGGCACCTCCTGGCCCCAAGCAAAACTGAACTGGGAAGCTCGGGTGACAGACTTGTGGAGACACAGCACCACTAAAGGGAAAGGTGTCTGGAGTGTGGTCTGGGGGACAGGATAGGACAGGCACCGGGGGCCACCGCAGAGGGGGCTCCTCAGACCCCTCAGTGTAGTGGGTGTCCAGTGACCAGCAGCCGGGAAGTGTCCCCCTGCTCCGTGTCTGACCAGGGGGCCCAGGAGCATCACGCAACCTGGTCTGAAGTCAGGTGGCAGTGGTCTGGGGTCCTGGCTGCAGCCTGGAGCCAGCAGGTGTCCAGGCAGGTGGCCATTGTGGCCTCCACCAGGACACGCACTGATGGAAAAGCCCATGTTTCAAGTGCACTGTCATCAAAAGGACACAAAGTATGAAGCTTTGGGGTAGAAAGCTGAAGTGTTACCTAGAGACTCCCTTCATGAAAAGACTGGCACCCCTCGCCACCCCCACCCTCCATCAGCAGCAGGTAATCAGATGTTTTGATACAGTGTCCCATTTTCGATAAGAAACAAGTACCAGCGCACAACACTGGGACCTGAGGGACCTGAGCCTCTGGCCTTGGTGGCCTCGGAGTCTCAGCTGCTCCAAGGAACCTCCGGGCTTTCGAGAGCCTCCCCACGGTCTAGCCCATCCCCCATCCCCGGGTGTCAGCAGGCCACCGTGAAGACACCAGTCACACAGCTGCCTTCGAGATGCCTCTCGGTCAAACCTGAGTTCTTCCCCTTCTGGGGCAGGGCCAGACAGAGCCCCAAGGATAGCATGAGGCGGCATCAGACACTTGTCCTTGGGGACCTGTCCAGAGCGATCCTCACGTGCTACCACGCACCAGCAGCAGCGGGCCTTTGGTCTGAAGTTCATGCTATTTTGGTAACTGGTCATATATCATATAATCTTATTTACAATTACAGATGTGTAATTGTGAATATAAAATTAGATGCAAAAGTAGATATTTTAAAATGAAATTGCGACAAGCTGCAGTTTAAAAAGCTAAGCAATGCAATACACGTCCCAACAGCGAGCAGTAGTCGTCAATAGTTGTCAGTCAATTGCCTGCACGCTGGTGACCTCTCCCTCCAGCTCCGGCCCAGGAGGCAGCCTGCAGGCAGCGCTGCTGACTCTGCGTCCCTGTTAGAGCTGCTCTCGAAGCCTCGGGGGCGTCGGGGCGCTGCCAGCACCTTGGGCAGGAGGGCGTGCAGACCTACCTCCAACCTGGCAACCCACAACCAGGGGAGACTGCCCCCTCTTGGAACCTCAGGCCGCCAGTGTCTCTACGGGCAGCCCACCCGAGGGCATCTGCTCAAGGCTGCTGGCTGCTGCCCACAGCATGGGCTGCACCTACCTGCTGGGCTGAGGCTACAGGATTCTAAGGGCAACTCAGCCGGGACCAAGGCCCCTGACTAAACCACTGTGCGTTTCCCCAGCACTGCCTGATCACTGTCCTCAGCTGACAACCACAGAGGGCCTGAGCTGCTTTCGCTGGTGGTATCTCTGCGGGTGCCCTGAGCTCTGGCACTTGCCCAGACCAGACCCCAGAACCAGACCTGCGTTCAGGTTCATGGGGTCAGCAGCAGACGTCCCTGGTAACGAAGCTCCTCATGGCACCGTTCTCCTCGGAGACAGTTCCCAGGGCTGGAGTAACAGTAAATGGTGGGCAGGGGACACTGCGTTTGACACTGCAACACTGCAAGCTTCTCCATCGCTGTCCTCTCCCCCTTCCCTCAAAACCACAACCCACAAAACCCGCAGCTGCAGTATCCACTCAGCTGTGATACTCAGTGGCCCTGACCTGCGACTTGGGGATGAAAAGCAGTAAACAATGGTCCACTCCCAACACCCTGCTGTTGCTGCTTCCCTGCAGCGTGAGTCAAGTTACTTCAGTCCAGCAGTCACTGTTGCTAGCTCCCCTGTGACCTAGAAGGGCAATACCGGGCTACCGAGCCAGATGTCAGAAACAGGCAAACCCCAGCGTGGCTCTTCCTTCTGTGTCTTGGGCGTCCAGGATCTGAAGCTGCGGCGTGAACTGGGGAGGGCCTGCTCAGCCAGCCCAATGCCCCATCCAACAGACCCTGCTGGGTTTAGACAACAGGCCATTTGGGGGCTACAGCATTGTTGGTTTCTTTTCCTTTTCTCTCTTCCCATGCTCCAAATTCCTGCCCTTATGTTTTAAACCCACCATTAAAGAGCAAATGTTGGCTGGGAAGAATCAGTATCATTAAAACGGCCATCTTACCAAAAGCAATATATAGGTTTAATGCAATCCACATTAAAATCCCACAGGCTTATTTCCAGGAAATAGAAGAAAAAAAATCTTAAAATTTGTATGTAACAACAAACCCCGAATAGTTAAAGCAATCATTGGGGGGGGAGAGGGGGAAGAATTTGTAAGGCTTACACTTCCAGACTTTGAACTACATTACAAAGCCATAGTGATCAAAACAGTATAGTACTGGAATAATAACAGAGGCATGGATTAGTGGAATAGAACTGAGTCACCAGAAACTGATCCACTCACATACAATCAGTTAATCTATAAAAATAGAGCCAAAAGTATTTGATGGAGAAAGGAAAGTCTTTTCAACAAATGGTGGGTAAACTGGACAGCCACATGGAAAAAAATGAAGCTAGACACTCTCTCATGGCAAAAATCAACTCAAAATGGACTAAAGACTTGGACATAAGACCAGAAACCATAAAGCTCTTAGAAGACAACATAGGAAAGACTTTCCATGACATCAGTCATAGTGAAGCCTTTGGGGACTCAACTCTGCCATCAAGGGAAACAAAAAGAAAAATAAACACCGGGGACGACATCAAACTAAGGAGCTTCTTCACAGCAAAAGAAAACGTCACCAAAACCAAAAGGAAACCTACTAACTGGGAGAAGATATTTGCATTTGATATTTCCGACAAAGGTTTAATATCTAAAATACACAAAGAACTCATGAAAGTCAACAACAGAAGAACAGGCGATCCAATCAAAAAATGGGAGGAGGACCTGGAGACACTTCTGAAGGGGACACAGACGGCCCACAGGCACATGAAATTATGTTCCTACTCAATGGCCATCAGGAAAATGCAAATTAAAACAGCAATGAGATCTCACCTTACACCTGAGGGACTGGCTATTCTCCAAAAGTCTAGAAACAACACCTGCTGGCGAGGATGTGGAGAAAAGGGGCACTTTTGCACTGTGGGCGGGAGTGCAACCCCTGTGGAGATTCCTCAAAAAACTGAAGATGGAAACCCCATATGATCTCGTCATCCCCCTTCTGGGCATCTGCCCGAAAGACACAAGCCCCCATCCGCAGAGATGTGTGCACCCCACGTTTACTGTGGCCCTGTTCACAACAGCTAAGAGCTGTAAACGACCTGAGTGCCCCACATGAGATGACCGGACAGAGAAGATGTGGTTCATACACAAGGGAACACTGCACAGCCCTTAGAAGAGATGACACCCTGTCCTTTGAATCAACATGGAGGGAACGAGAGGGGATGATGCTCAGTGAAACAAGTCAAAAGAAGAGACACCAG
>RJWH01001629.1:195147-228901 GCA_004363575.1 Solenodon paradoxus
CAGGTGGAACGTGAACAGACACAACAAAGGGACAGATGAAACATAACCAACCCTGGAGCATTTGCAACAGAACTGAGGTCACCAAAAGGGACTGGGGCAGGCGGGGCACATGGTGGTGGAGCCCACGGGACACTGGGGAAGGACACTGGGTGATGTGGTGGAGGGCAGGGTGTGTTGAAATGTATCTTAAGAAATGGGAACCTATACATAGGAAATTATTATTATTACCTTAATGTGTAGAATAATTACAATAAAAATAAATTTAAAGAGGGAGAGAGAAGGAACAGGTTATCCCCTACAGCCTCCAGAGGAAGGGGGCTTTATCTCCTTCAGGCTCACTTCAGACTCGGTCCTCCAGACCCTTATTGAGTTGTGCTGTTCAGATGCTGTTTGCAGGGGCGCTGCTGCAGTCCTCTGAGCGACTTGTGGGCTCTGCCTTCTTAAGTCCCTGGGACGACTGGATGCTCTAGCACAGCCGAGAACGACCACCCAGGACCAGACGACCAGGCCCTCCTGTGCCCCCTGTGCTGAGGCAGCCCTTTCTGGTGCCCCCTCCAGCATGCCTCCCCGTGGAGCCAGGCGTCCTCCACACCCATGGACTCCACTGGGTCTGCACAAGCAGCAGAGACACTGTGTGGGCATTTCTGAGATATTCCTAACAATTCCGTGCCCATTCCCGAGTCTTACTGAGAGTCTGGAGGAAGGCCCAGCATGTTTGAACAGGCCCTCTGAGGACTCTGAAGCAGCCTTATGATTGAGAACCACTGCTACTCAGGGTCTGCAGGGGTCTCATCCCAGGGTTTATCCTAAGACTGGGCCATCCTAGCAGGGTGCAGTCCGGAGCCAGAAGAGAGCTGTTTAGAAGAAGGCTGGGGGCAGAGGAACCTGACTCATATGGGCTGGTCGGTACTATTGTCTAGTCATCGTCATGCTAGAAGGAGCCAGGGGAAGAAAGAGAAGAGGGGATGGGCTGGCGTTTTCATGTTTTCTTGCTCCCAGGAGCATCTTGTCACAATGAACTAGAACAGGCGAAGGGGTGAGATTTGTGATGCACACCTTAGATCTCTATAATGTTATGGTACAACGTTCCTTCAACCAAATTAACACTGAAATAGGGAAAAGAAAAGGAAAAAGAGTGAGCGTGTCACCCTGGGGCCCCGCCTCAACCCCAACAAAGGCAGGTCGGAGGCCCAAACCGGCCTTCCCCCCGTGGCTGTGTGGCCCAAACACTGACTTCCATACCTTGTAAATGATGAACCTGTGTCCAGGCTCCCAACGGACATGCTGGAGGCATCTCGCAAACCTAAGAACCCCAGGACTGGTCCAGCCCCCTTAGGAGCCAGCACCCAGCAGTCCTCAGGTACTCCTGCCACATTCGGAAGTTCTGCACTTTCAATGGAATAAAAAGCCAGGAAAAAGTCAGCTCTTTTAAAAACCGGCAATTGTAGCTACAGAGAATTCTTTATTATGAAGGGCAGGTGCAGCAGGAGTGAAGGAGACTACGCAGACGAATGAGGACTGAGGAGGAAGAAGCACTTCATTTTATTCAGTTGTTCATACTGGTCGTTTCCCCCCAAGCTGGGGCTTAAACTCAGGGGTGTGTGGGCTGTGCTCCCTCAGAGGTCACTGACCCAACCGCTGCTGCCCCGGGGCGTGCCTGCTGTACCTGTTTATCGTCACGTATTCAAAGTTTCTTGGCAAACTAGGACATTGAATGGTGACTTAAAATGAAAGAACGTACAGCCTGTGCATCACTGAAAACAGACTTATTCCACTTTCTATGCGGCTTCTTGGCATCGCGATTCTCTATCACTGCAAGATGGGCAGAGGGCACTGCTGGTGGGCACTGCTGGTGGGAACCGCTGCAGGAGACCGGCACGCTTTAATATGCACTCGGACGCGTGTTAACAGCAGCTCGGGCTCCCAGTCCACCAGGCGAGCAGTGTCAGCGGACACGGGAATGCTGTGGGACTGGTCTCTCCAAGAAGCTCCAAGCAGCTTCATGTTGGACCCACATCTTATCGCTCAGAAGCATCACCCTGAACCCGAGTCACTTCTGGGACAGAACAGGAGGAGCTGGCAGGCACGCAGCGCCCCCCACAATCCAGACACCTGTGGAGCACAGCATCCACGCAGCCCCACCCCAGCCCAGTGTTCGCAGGCCACGTCTGGTGAGGTTTCTTCTGGTGACGCATGGCTGTAGGATAACAAAACCTTCCTTTCAAGGCCTGTGCTGTGTGACAGGCATGAGAGGAGGCGTGGGAAGACTAGAGGAATGGAGGGGCTGCTGCAGGCACCTGTCCCGGGCCCCTGACTGCTGACACCCCAGAGAGCAAGCTCATTTGGTGAGGTTTCTCATAATGCTGAGGGAGGACCCTCTGTACCCCGATCCGAAATGATTCCAGTGGTTTAGGTAGTGGAAGAGCTGGTACAGCTGAAGGCGCTTCTCGAAGCCAGGGGCCTTGGGGACTCTGCCGTGGTAGGCGGAGTAGAAGGCGCTGCCGAAGCCACCGAACATGCCGGCGATCGCCAGCTCATATTCCGAGTGGCCGTAGAAAGAAGCTGGATCAAAAATGATGGGGCCTGAGGAGTCTTCCGCCACGTTTCCTCCCCAGAGGTCGCCGTGGAGCAAGGCTGGGACGATGTCCAGGTCACGGAACAGGCCAGGGATCTTCAACTGCAGGGTGGAAGGCAGCCCGGCCTGGTGACCCCTGCACCAGGATGCAGATGCCACGCCACATGTCCGCGGAGCCCGGCTTGCAGACGTACAGATGTGCCTGCACCGCTTGGGCGGGAGGTGGGGACCCCGAGCCCCCACACACACACACACCGACTCACGTTGCCACACTTGCCGGGCACCGCCCCGCTGGGCCGGCCGCCACTCACCTGCAGCACAGACCACAGCTCGCGGGCCTCCCTGTCCCCAGAACCCTTCTCCACCATGTCCATCTGTGGCTGGATGCGCTGCTGCGCGTAGAATGACACCCAGTCCTTCTGCCAGTCATTCACCTGTGTGGACAAGGCAAGGGATGGCGCGTCAGGGAGGTGCCACGGCCAAGCGGACCAGGGTGGAGGTACCCTTGCACTACGGGCTGGGGTGGGGGCGGAGCAGGCCGCACGGGGCTGGGGACACACCGGGAGAGGCTCCCTCTAGGAAGCCTGGAAGAAGGGGCCCTCCCCCCATGAGCAGCAGGTCCCAAGAGGACTCTCTTGCAGGCAGCACCAGGCCGCTTGCCACCAGACGGGACCAGGTGAGAAGCGTCTACTGCGCCTTTTGAGAGTTGGTACATACAAATGAAAACAATTTAAAATTTACATTTTCACCCCCTTGAAACTCAGCAGCTAAGAGGCTGTGCTGGTTCTGAGCCCGCTGAGCGTGGAGGGGGGTCCAGGTAAAACTCTCAACATTGGCAAAGGGGAAAAGGGAGCAGAGTCTCATGAGTTTCCACACCAGGGAGGGCTGTGCATCCCAGTACGAACTGGGGAGCCACCATGGAGGGAGGAGAAAGAACGCTGGAGTGCTCACCTGGGGGAGGTAGCCACAGCATGTCACCACATGGAACCCAAACTGGTCCACGACGGGCTGCGCCCCCTGCCCGGCTCCTCTCCCTTGAGCAAAAGGAAGCAAGAAAGACCACTTGCGCTCTGTGCCTCAGCCCCAAAGGAGCTCGGGCTGCTTCAAGGCCTGACCTCAGTGTGCGCCTCCACCTGATGTCCTCATCCCAGACAACCAGGGACCTGGTCCCACCACCCACAGAGCGGGGAGCAGAGATGCTCCCCCGACTTCCAGCCAGGGACACCGCTGCCTCTGGGAGAGTCACCCAAGGACACTGAGGGGCAGTGACACTGTCTCCAAAAGAGGGAAATCAGACCTACAACCATCAGGAAAGACGGGTGTCAGTGGCCAGCACAGCACTGGCTTCTGTTAGAGACCCCAGTGCTACGAACGGTCTCGTCCTTGCAGCTCCCAGACGGAAAGCAACCCTCACATTGGGCTGCACGGGTGTGGCTTCGAAGGGCCATGTGGAGGGGCTAACAGACATCTCCAGCAGAGCAGAGTTTGGTCTGTTGGCTACCCTGCCAGCTGATGACATAAGGGTGACAGTGATCACCGCACCGCATTGGTGCTGGAGAACTGCAGACGGTCCCAGTGATGACAGCCACACAGTTCCAGGAAGGCCAGGTGCCAGGGCGTCCCTCGGGGTCACTGATTGTTCTCAGAAGCAAAGCAGGAGGGCACCCTGAGACTCGGCAGTGGGCGCGGCACAGAAAGCCAGGGCCTGGGGAAACGACGACAGCTCTTCGGGGAGGAAGCGGGAGAAGGAACCACAACCTGAGGGGTTGAGCTCAGGGATTCTCGCCTGTCCCTTAGAGCGTCTGTGGGGCAGCCGCTCATCGCAGCTCGCTGAGCCTCGACACGCAGCACCTGGCCAACCTTCTTCAACTCTGACACCCACTCAGCTCTGGCTGCACAGAGCAGCCTCACGGCCCCACAGCCTCAGCTGCCCAACTCCTCCGCTGGGCATCCCACACAGCCTTACCCACCGTGCCGGCCTCTCTCTGGAGCCTCTCCCCAAGCTTCTTGTTCGCTAGGTGCAGGTCGGCGAGCTGGTCCCCAAGCTTTGCAGCATGACTGTGAAACCAAACACATGACACCACGTGGACACAGCCACCTGCCAGGCTGCAGGCTGCCTGAGGCAGGCAGACATTTGGGGAGCTCTGAAGTCTGTTTTGGTGAAACAGGATAGATGAAGGGCACTGATTACTGGACGGTCTTTTCAGCCTCAGCTGAGCTTGTAGCTAGACCCTCTGTCAGCACCTCGAGGGCCCTGAGGTTTGCCTTCGGCTTGCAGAGCGTGTAGTGTGTGGGGTTATGGGTTCCTTACATCACACGCCTCTAAACAACCAGCCCCGAGTTCCCGTCCCAGGACAGCAGTGAGATAGGGACAACCAAGATGAACAGCTAAATAAAAGAAATAAAATGCTCCTTCTTCCTCTTTCTAGGAAAGAGGAAATACCTTACATTTCTGCCTGCACCCTCTTTAAAAAAAGCAACAACAACAAATGGTGTGCCCTGGTGGCCTAGCGGTTTACACCGGGCACAGTCCAAACATCCCAAAGTCCCCGGCTCAAGACCCAGAGCTGAGGAAACAACCGATGTGAACACCCAAATAAAATAAACAAAGTGCTTCTTCCTCCTCTCTCTGCCTGCCTGCCTGCCTGCCTGCCTGCCTTCATTCCTGCCTGGATCTCTAAAAAAGAGAACAAAACAATACCCTCCAGCAACAGTGTGAAGGAAACAGCCAGCCAGGCGGAGTGGAAGTGAAGACGCACCTGCTCAGATGGCGCATGTCCAGGTGCTCCATCACCAGCATGCTGCCACCTCCCGGGGCGTCCAGCACCCGGAGAGGCTTGGGCACTCGCACTGTGTCTGTTCTCAGGATGGCAGTTAAACTTGCCATCTCACCTTCAAACATTCTCTTGGCCTGTCAGGAAAATAAGACGGGAAGAGATGCGAGAGCAAGGTTTTATGCAGAGGTTTCTGGAGCATTAGTCTCCACCCAAGGCCACTCTGACACACAACAAACAGACAAGAACAACGTTTTTTTGGCTTATCAGTGGATTACACGTTCTGAAAGTGTAATCTTCAGAACAGGAGCAGGAGGGGGTGCGAAGGAAAACAAAAGCGTAATCAGGCAGTCCTTTCTTAGAAGTCTGGGAGAAAACACTTTACCTCCTAAAAGGCAAAGTATGAAAGGAGCCCTATTTTCCAAAACCAGCAAGTGTTTATGCTATGGGAAGAAACAGAGACTCCCACAGCAAAATGCGAGATGGAACATCACTACAGAAGTACTGTGTGGGGTCAATCGACGTGACAGAGTAACTTCAGTGCACCCTGGTCTAGGGGTCAGGTCCGCAGCCTCCAGCCGAGAGAACAGTCCACACGCCTCCCAAGCACCCGAGTTCATGTCCCAGGGCAGCAAAGGAACAATTAAGATGAACAACTAAAAAAAAAAACAAACAAAGATGCTTCTTCCTCCTTTTTTCCTGCCTGCCTGCCTGCTCCTTTCCTTAACAAAATAAAAAAAATTAACTTCAGGAAGGTATAGTTGACACAGTCCAATGAAAGGGATGGAAAGGACTATACTGTAGAACAAAGGACTGAAGGCTGGTCTTGAGAGAACAGGAGCATTTCAGAAAGAGATCATCCCACTTCACAGAATGTGAGATTTGTTTCTGGGGAGAAAATGAAAGTAATTTCAAGAATAAACTAACGACAGGGCAAAAGACCACGAGGGTGTGTGACGCAGGACCTGGTCTCGGGGTCAGCACCTTCGGCCCTGCTCATGGCCTCCGGGAACCACCGCAGGCCCTCCAGTCAGCAGCGCTGCAGCGAAACTGGGCAAGGAAGGGACAGCGACAACGGGGCACACAGTCGTGGTGGCGAGAGCCCCACCGGGACGGTGTTAGTGTGATAGACGTCTGCAATGCTGAAACTGACCCCGCAATGTGATGGCGTGAGCTGTGTGGATGTTTCTGGGAAGACTACGAAAATAACCGCAAAAATGAATTCTACCGAAAAGATAAGGTGGGATCCATGCCCTCATGAAAATAAGACCCTGGAGAGCTGTCTGCTCCCTATTCAAGGGCAGAGGAGTCAATCTCTCCTCAGGGAAGCGGGTCCTCGCAGGCACCCGACTGGTCTGCGCCCGATCGCGGGAGCCCCGGCTCCAGAAGTTCCAGAGACGCGCGCCTGGCTGAAGCCTCCGGTCTGGGGTATCGTTATGGCCACGGAACTAAAACAGCAACTAATCGTCTTCACTACTTGAGGGAGAGCTCTGGCCAAGAAGACCTGTTTAAAACCTGGGCCTCGGGAACGCCGTCCACAGCACCCACCACGCTGGCCGGAGCCGGGCAGAAAACGCGGGCTCGCTCACTGGGCACCGCAGCCAGTGACCCGAGGCGGCCACCTTCCCCAGTGTCAGTGAGCTGGGCCGGTCCGGACACAGCCACCATCAGGCGGCGTGGGCCGTGGTGGTCTCTGCCCCCGTCCCTGGCCGGACCTGGGACCGGACATGCGATCCCAGACCCCGCAATCTGGCCAGGACTGGACCCGGCGCCCCGCACGGCGGTCGGGACGGGACCCCGCGCCCGGCCCCGCCCAGTCTCGGCTCCCCCGCCCGCGCGGCCCTGACCTCCGTCTTGGTGTTCACTTTCACAAACACCCGTCCTCGGTCCGTGTCGTAGCTCTGGCCCTGGCTAATGCACCCGCCCCCCGAGTGCCCCGTGGCCTTCACGGAGCCGCAGCCCAGCTCCCGCCGCAGCAGCGCCTCCATGTTGCCCGCGCCCGGGACGCAGACGCGCCGCGGGCGGCGGCGGAGAAAGCGCGCGGGGATTGGATGAGGGGCGGGAGGGGCAGGACCGGCCTGAAGAGACGCGCTGGCATTGGATGAGGGGCAGATAACGGCATGTAGATGGGGCCTCAAAGGTGTAGGCCCGCGGGGATTGGGTTGGGGGCGTGACGACGTCAGGGTGGGGCGGGGCCGGCTGCTGTCCGCGTACCTCTAACCTGAAGGTGGTCTTACCTGGACCTTACCCTGCTCTGCCCTGGCCCTTGCTTTTACCTATTTTTCTGCTTTGTACGACGCTTACCCAGCTCACTGGCTTGCTCTTCTGGAGCAATGACTCCACCGCAGGCCGCCACTCACTGGCCTGGCCCTCTGCCCAGCACCTATGCACTGGCTGCTGGGGTACCTGTTGTGTCCTTCACTCTGACTAGTCACCCTCACAGGGGCTTTCCTGACCTGCGTGGTTCCCTTAGGGGAGCCATCTTACTTTGGGGGTTATTTTGCACGTGATTATCAAATTAGCATCTATCTCCCCAGCTAGACTTTGGTGGTTTGAGGGCAGAGTAATGTCTGCTTTGCTCCAGGATTAGAAGTCTCCAGGGAAAACAAGCCAACAGGATGTGGACATACAGAGAGATTTAGTTTAAGGTCCAGACTCACAACTGTGGAAGTGCAAGATCAGTGTACACAGGGCAGGCCGGCAGATTGGAGGCCCAGGGAAGAGGTGCCATTCACAGGCCTGGGTGGCAGAATTCTCCCTCTCTCCCTCCAGGAGGCCAGTGTTGGTTCTATTCCTGCCCACTGAGCGGAGGAGGCTCCCCACACCAGGAGGGACAACCTGCTTTCCTCGGAGTTCACCGGCTTGCATGCCGGTGTCATCCAAAACACACTTTCACAGAAAGAACCAGAATAATATTTGCCCCAGCTAAGTTCACACACAAAATTGACCATCACATTCCCCATCGTTTCCTGGTGCTTAGTGCGAGGCGCGATGCCAGGCGTGCTGCGGGCTTTTAGCAAGAAAGGCTAAATGGCACTCCTGGTGTCTCAGGCGCTGAGCTAGAGGATGTGGCCCGCGTGAAGCCCAAGGACGGCTCAGGACCCCACAGGCTCATGTGGGCGCATCCTTCTTCCACTCCTTCCAAATGCTTCTTCCCTTTCTCCCTTCCTCTCTTAAAAAAAGGGGGGGGGATGGGGCAGGATAAAAAAAGAAAGTACTAAGCAATAAATGAAGCCTTGAAGATTGAAGATTTAAGGAGTAAGAGCAGATGAGGAAAGTTCTCTGTGCAGACTGTTTAGAACAACATTCCTGGTGGAAACAACTAGAAATGCTGATTTAAGTAGTTAAGTTATATCTAGCAAGTACTGCAGAGCTGACAAAACGTCAAGGACAAGGTGATGGGATAGGTGATGGGATCTCAGGGTGGAAGAGACATTTGCAGAGTCTGTAAACAGAGCTCTTGGTGTAGGGGAGGGAATGGGACCTCGAGGTGAGCTTGAGGCAGACACAAGGTGGCATGTCATGAGAAGCATCTCCCCATCTGCCTAGAGCCCATGGGTCACACTCTCAGGGGCCGGTGACTTGTTCCTCTGAATGTGCAGCACTTGAGGAGATGATGAGGCCCGGCCCTGACCAAAGGCTGGTGGTGTCGGTAGATGGCTTTCTCAAGTCTGTCCTTGCATGGGATTGCACCCCAAATTCCTATCCCAATTATCCAAAACATTCAAGTCATACTTTTAGTTAACAAATAAGAAATGTAGCACCTGGAATTGGGAGAGGCAGGTACAAAGCTTCCCCCAGGGGCGCTTTTCCTCCTAGACCCCACAGGTGTCCCTGGAATCAGTCACACAGCCAGAGGCGCCACTGACAGCTGAAAGAGCGCCACAGGGAAAAATCCTGCAGCACCCTGACCTTGGGCTTCCACCTTCCAAAGCCAGGGAACTCAATTTCTCGTGTGAAATTGCCCAGCATGTGGTATTTGTTTGGCAGCTGGAACTGACTAACACCGAGGGCACAAGGAAGCAAGGTGCCAAGTGCCAGCACCTCCGACAGTGGATGAACAGGGACTGGCCATCAGATGCACTATGGGACAGAACTCAGCCCCTGTGTCTGAAGAACTAAGAGCCAAACTTGGAAATATCTACAGGAAGAAAGAAACTATCAAAAGTGACTAAGCAGATTCTACAAAGCACCAAAAAGAGCATTTAGAAATTAAACACATAATAATTAAAATGTAGGGCACACCCCCGAGCTCAGGGGGCTGAAATGCCGACTGTGAATCATTTGAAGCCCAAGGACCTGGGTTCATGACCCTGGGTCAGGTGAAAAAACAAAGTAAATAAAGGATAAATGAGGGTGCTTCTCACTTCCTTCCTCTCCTGAAACAAATTAAAATAATACTAATTAAAATGGAAAAGGTCAGTGGGCAGGTTTATCATATGAGATGCAGAGAAATTTAGTAACCTGAAAGGTATTAGAGAATTTATCCAGAATGTGGCACAGAGACTCAAAGTGAAATGAGGACAGATTTGGAAACGTGGAAAATAGTGAATTGGAGCAGATGTATAACTGAAGCCCCAGAAAGGGGGAAGGGCAGATGCCATAAATACAGTGAAAACCTTCTAGAACTGATGGACGGCACCCACCCTCAGATCAAGATACCCCACATCCCAAGCTGGGTCAGTTAAAGGACGTTCACACCTGGATGCAAGACAGCGGAGTTGCACACACCAAAGGCAAGAAACCCCTAAGGTAGCAACAGAAAAAGTTAGATCACTTAGAAAAGTCCAACCTTTGGTTTCCCGGCACTAATACTGGAAGCTAAAAGAAGCGGAATGGAAGACTGCTTCTCAAGGAAAGTAGGTTTTCAGGACAAAAAAAAGTGAAATAAAGACATTTTTCAGGCTGAGAACCGTTTGTTTCTAGCCATGCGATTTGCTACCAGCAGACCTGCCTGAAGGATGCTCGTCAGCCAGAGGAAGGGAGCACACCCTGTCCAGCAAATGCAAGAAAAGGGCCAAGAGCCAAGAAAGGGGGCAGACGTGAGACAGTCTAACAAAAATTGACCTTACGAACTCACAGTAAGCCTCGGGGGGAGTAACAGCAAAGAGAATATTTTTGAAGTAATTATCTGCATATTTGAATTTGAAGAGGTAAGTTGTCTTAAGGTCTCTGTGCTGTTCATGAGAAGGTGAAGAAATTAATCCTAAAGAAGGCAAGATAGTAAAAGCCCTGGGCACCTGGGACAGACCAAGGGAAAGCCAAGCACGTTGGTCAGTCCATCGAATGCAAAAAAAGTCAAACACCACGATTGATGCGTATTTGTAGCAGAAAAAAATAAAGCATGAGAGTAAGAAAGGGTAAACAAAAAAGGATTTAAATAGAAGTACCAAGCAATACCAACCTAAAGAAAATTAAAAGTACAAAGCTATTGATATGAGACGATAAGTAGATTTTTTTGAAGGAGAGGTAGAGGCAGGAATGAAGGTGAGCAGGCAGACAGGCAGGAGGAGAAAGGAGCAAGAAGTATCTTATTTTATTCCCGTTTTAGTTGTTCAGCTGGTGTTTTCCCCCCGGACCCAGGACTCTAATCCAGAGCTAGGTGGCCTGCGTCCTTTGGAGGCAGTTAACCCAATCGCTGCTCCACCAGGGCGTGCTGAGACTTAAGTAGACTTAAGGGCGAGCACACCCCCACTTCACACAATTCCAGGGGTTGTCACCGCAGAGATGATGACGTAAACTCCCTGGAGTTGAACAGCTAGACAGACTGGCAAAATACATCATGAGAGACAAAGAGATTCACTTCAAAATGATGAAAATCCAACCATAGGGAAGGAAAAATAAGTTTAATAAGAGTAACAAGGTGTGTCCCGTGGAGTAGTGGTTAAGTCTGCTGCCTCTGTCTGAGCACAGCCACATACATCCCAAGGACCCTGGTTCTGGTCGGGGCTGCACAACCAGGATGAGTAGCTGAACAAGACTTTAAAAAGTGCTTCTCCCTCCTCTCTCTTCCTGCCTTCCACTCCCCTTCATTCCTGCCTGCACCTTTCCTTTAAAAAATTAAGAACAAAAATAAAAATGCCTGCTGTTTGCAGTCAGGGGAAGGAGAAGGGAGTTAGGGGCCCTGCTGGCTAGTGCCCTGTAGGGACACTGCAAAGTCAGCGTGCGTGAGGCAGAGTCCATCCCAGGACGACCAGTGACTTGTGGCTCCGTGGAGGTGGCACACGTGTGGCAGCCGAGTCAGCCTCACATGCAGGGATGCCAGGCGTGTGAACCCATCATTCTAATGAGACAGGAGGAGCAGGAGCAGCCCTGACGCAGGTCAGCAATGGTTGCTGGAGCAGGTGTCTCCCTGCAGAATCCTGAAAAGCCCATGGGCACTGGCCTAGTGAGCGGGCAGAGAGAGGCTGGCAAGGTTGTGCAGAGCATTGTCTGGTGTCTGCAAAGCATTGCAGAGGCACGTGGGGCAGAGGCCAAGCTGGGAGGGTGCCTGTCCTGGGCACTCGGCTCCTCCTAGAGACACTCAGGGGCTCAGGGGACTGCAGTGTGGGGAGCAGGTATGAGGAGGGGTGGGTCTAGGTCAGGGTCGGTGAGGCCCCGAGGCTGAGTGTGTGGGGTCTGAAGGGGCGTGGGGGTCCAGCCTCAGCAAGGGCACTGGTGGCACCATCTCTGCTTTTTCCAAAGGGCCAAGCTGGTACCTGCACAGAGTGTGGACCTGAGTTTCCCTCCCGCCTGGGGGTGGGAGAAGGACCCTTCCAGCTAAGAACAAGGTTCTCAATGACTTTATTGGAGATGTAGATTCCTGGATCGCTCCAGACTTCTGTTTGGGGGCTGGGAGGAAGGGTCTGGCTTCAGCCGATCAGACTTAGGGTGTTGCAGGTCTGTGGGGAAGACCTCCAGGCCCCTCACCAGTGCACCCTGGGGGTCCGGGTGCTGACTTGGGTCACTATACTCACAGCACATTCTAAGAAGAGTGGACAGAGGGCCATGACACAGGTCAAGACCTTCTCTGAGGGTCCCTGGCCGGACCCCCTTCTCCATTACAGCTGATTGGTCCAACGGTGACAGAGTCCCTATGTGGGAATTTGGGGGTGGGGCCGAGAGGTACTCAGGCCCATCTGTGCTGATAGCACAGTGCTGACACCCTCCGTCATCCTCCTCCGGGGAGTTGCTGTGCTGCTGGAGAGGCACGCTGGACAGGAGTCGGGATGAGGACAGAGGAACGCACTTCCTGCGAAGGTCCGTTCTTGGGCTCTGAGCCCTCCCCACGCAGGGCTGGACACCCCTGTCCGAAGCACTGCAGCCAGCCTTCTATAAAACGACCTTCTGGCTTGAGTTTATTGAAGTCGTATTTCTGCTGTTTGCAAATAACAGCCCTAACTAATTCCAACATTTTTTTAAAAATGCTAACATTAAAACTAAATTGGGTTGCTCCCTGGTGGCTCAGCGGTTAAGTCCCATCTTGGTCCATGTAAAGTGCAAGGACAGACAGGCAGACAGGCAGGAGGAGAGAGGAGCAAGAAGTATCTTATTTTATTCCCGTTTTAGCTCAACCCAAGGCTGGGGGACAGCCAAGCTGATGGACAGAGCAAGCAAGCCTTCCTCCTCTCTCCCTGCCTGCCAGCCTACTCGCCTCCATTCTGTTCACTCTCTTTCTCTAAAAAACTAAATCTGGAAGAAGCAAAAGCAAAATGGGACGGGAAACCCCCTTCCCCTATATACTACACATATTACTGGGACTTATTTTAACTTCCAGCCACGGAATGCCCACTGGGAGGTGGCAACAGCCCCAGAGGTGCCCCCCTGTCATCAGATAAGCGTCATCAGACAAGAGGCTCCCAGTGGGTCGCTTCCAGCGCTGCCTCCCTCAACCCTGGTAGGTTCCCTTGTGGTCACAAGCTCCAGATGTTATGCCGCTTAGGACAACAAGAACCAGGAGCTGAGAAGGACTCAGCTCCCTGGTGCCTTTTTTACAGACAGGCCCCTCATACCCCACTGCTGAAGTCACATCATCGACCACACACGGGGCGGGGGTGGGGTGGCCCACAGGAGCATCTGGGGTGGGGGGTTCAGCCAGCAGTAGTTCTTGTTTTTGCCTTCCTTTTTTTCTTAAGGAAGAAAGGAAGGAAGGGAGAGGAGGAAGCATATTTTTGTCTCTGTGTATTTATTTTGGTCCCTCATCCAGAGTACTGAACCCGGGGTCCTTGGGCTTTACAAGGTCCACATCCCAGCCATCTCAGTCACCTGAACCACAAGGGTTCCCTCAATCAAGTTTTCAAAGTGCGGTCCCAGGACCCTCCCAGGTTCCTTCAGGGGCCACTTTGCAGTTCTCACCACTGCCAGCAAGGTGAGACTTTGCCTCTGTGGCAGCTGATGCCCCGGGGTCTTCAGACAGCTGCTTACGTCAGCAAAGGGCAGCCCTGCCCAGACCAATTGCTCAGTAAGGTCTCACGGACTTTAGTCCAAACTGCCGGTCACATGATGGGTGCCACGCTATGACTGCAGTGTCAGTGACCTGTGTCCTCTACATGTTCATATCAGAGCACTCGGCAACAGAACGTTTTCCTGACACTATACTACACACCATGCTGATAAGAAAGTCCTAACATCCAGCTTAAAACTGTCATCAAAGCAAATGAAATTCAAAGCACAAACTTCTTGTCCAAAACAAGCTTTCAAATCATGAGTTTGAAGCCATCACCAGTCTGACCATATGGGGACAACTCTATTCACCAGACATTTGTCGCTTACGAGTGGAGACAGGACCGGTTGCTTTTATTTTATTTTTTTAATTAAGACATTGTTTTTTAGAGAGGAAGGAAGAAAAAGAGAGAATGAAGCATCTTTATTTAGTTAGTTGTTTATTTTGGGTTTTCACCCTGGCCCGGGGTCACAAACCCGGGTCCATGGGCTTTATTGATCCACATGCCAGTGTCTCGGCCACCCGAGTCACAAGATGTCCATATTCCTCCACATTCTCCCTGGATTTAACTTTCACTGAAATGTGAAGGTGAGGAGTCCGCTCTGGAGCCATCCTCCAGGAAGCCGAGGGTCTGAACTGTCAGTGTAGCCCCTGAAGGTGGCCTAAGAGTTTCCTGATGCCCAGCCCTACGGTGAGGCAGGACATGCAGGGTGGGGGTCAGCAGGAGTCACCTGCCTTAACTAAGGACCCGTCAGACCACGGGGCCAGTGGCGCAGACTGCCAGAGATGGGAGAAGAGAAAAGCAACAGGTGTTGTAAACGGAGCTAGTATTGCAGGGGGAGAGTGCTTGGGCAAACTGGGTAAGTGAGGTTAATTACATGGTGAAGGGTAGAACTGAACTGCATGTGGTAAACTTAAGGTATTACATACAGGTGTAGATCTACAATGATGTAAAACTATATAATATTATGATAAAACGTTCCTTCAATAAAATTGAAAAAGCATGGTGTGCCAGGGTGGAGCAGCGGTTAGGTCAATGGCCTCCGAATTAGTGCAGGCCACATACACCTAGGTTCCAGTACCCGCAGGGTGGTGGTGGGGGGTGGGGGGGGTGGGGGGATGGGGGGGTAAACAACCAGTGTGAACAACTGAATAAAAATAAACTGCTGCTTCCTGCCTGCCAGCCTGCTCACCTTCATTCCTGCCAGCATCTTTCCTTTAAAAGAAACCAAAAACAGTTTTATCTTTACAAAAGAAAAACAAAACACTGGCATTCCAAAGTAAATAGTTCTTAGCTCCAAATGAATGTAAATGACAAAGCTACAAATATTGACTTTAGTCTTCCCAATTCTGGTCATCACTCTGGGGACAGGCTGGTGGAGCAGGCCATGAGGGCCGCTGTCTCCCCGCGGACGCTAGAAGCCCTAGGACTGCGCGCCCCTCCGGAGAGTGCGCGTGTCCCCCTTGAAAAGGCCCACGCGCGCCAGTCACTTGGAGAAGTCAGGAAGAGAACCCTGGGGATCAGCATTCTTACTTAGCCCTCCCGGCAGCGCCCGCACAAGCACCTGCAAACGTACACAGGTGCGCTCCCGGACAGACCCCCCCCCCCCACAGGCTCAGGTGTGCAGGCACGCACGAACATGAGTGCTCCTACGCTCTCTGTCGCTCGGGAGACAAGGGCAGGACTCTAGAGGAGTCTCGGCGCAGAGAGCGAGTCGGGGTCACAGGGGACAGGGACCCTGACCCTAGGTCCTGGCCCAGCGACCATGACCTGAACCCACCCGGGCTCGCCCAAGCGCGGCGAGGTGCACCCCGCCCATCTGGTAGCCCCGCCCACCAGGCTCACACCTGGGACCGCCGCCCGCGCGGGAGCGCGAGCAAGGCTCCGCCTGTCTCCTCTGACTCCGCCCACTCAAGCCAAGCCTCCATTGGCTGTGGCAGACAGTCTCCGCCCAAGTGCCAGCCCCATATCAACCATTGGCGGAGGCGACATCCTTAAGGGGCGGGTGATTGTCGACCTGGAGGCGGAGATAAGAGCAAGATTGACGGGCATCCGGCCAATGAATGAGCGAGGCGGGGCCGCGGCCGCCAGAGCCTCAGGTGTGCAGCGGCTCTCTTCTTGCGTCTCAAGTTCACGCTGGTGGGCGGCTGCGATGTGGGCGAGGGCGAGACCTGGCGAGTCTGCGGCCGGCGCGGCCGAGACCCACGTCCATCCGCGGGTGGGCGCGGGGACAGAAGTGGCCGCGGGGCTGCCGTGAGGGGCGCCGGGGTAGCAATTCCGGGAGCCGCCGGAGCCCAGCCCGAGAGGAGCGAGATCGGCTGGACACAGCCAGGGCTGCGAGGCCGGGCTGGGGCGCGGGACCCGGAGGAGTGGGCTCAGGGCACTGGAGGGGCGCGGACAGGAGCCGGGTCAGGGCTGGGAGGACCGGGGCACGAGGGCATGGCGGTCCAGCGGGAGCCCGGGAGGAGCGCGCGGGTGGGGGTGCAGGAAGTGGGAGGAGGGCACAGGGTTCAGGCCTGCCCGTCTGTAGGGATCCCGCAGCTCTGTGGGTCGCCAGGCTGCATCCTCATTCCTCTGGAATGCGACCCTTGTGGCTAGGGAACCAATGGAGGCACGGTGCCCTGCCAGCTCCATCCCTCGCTTGGCCTGAGGGTATCTCGCACAGAACAAGGTGTCCTTCCAACCTGGGTGAGTGCCTGGTGAAGAAGGTGGGGACACCTTCACGGGATTGAAGAGGGTGGGCCTCACAGGCAGCGGAAGCTTTGGAAAGGGCAGGTCAGCCAGGCTCCTGGCGATGCAGGAGAGTCCAAGGAAGTGAGGGGCATAAGATGCTAGAGGACTGGTCTGGAGTGAGGGCTCCTCATCCTGGTGGAAAGCTGGGAGGACAAAGAGCCCAAATCACCCTGGAGTGTCCACCTGGGACGATGAAGGTGAAATACTCAGAAAGAGCAGGGAACTGGTTTGGGGGAAGAAGCTGGCAGGGGGTGTCCCTCAGGTTTGAGAGCCAGCAGCCCCAGAGTGAGTGGGCATTAGGCCTTAGACCCTGACTTTACCCACACAGACTGCTCTAATGGAAGGAAATCTGTGTGGTCACCTTTCAGCTGACTGGTATTTTCACATTTTCAGCAGACCCTGCTGCTCTGAGGCTGATCCTGGCTACTCTGTTTCCTGGGCTGGCATCTGGTCCCGGGGTGCAGAGAGGCAGCCAGCGTGGAGGATTCAGCCTGGCGGTGCGGTGCTGCCCACCCTGCGCAGGGCATGCACAGAGGAGCTCCGGGGTCAGGAGCCTCAGGGTAGATAAACTGGATCTGAAAGGCCAGAGGGAGAGAGTTTGGCTCCTGGGTGCACAGTGCTGACACCCCGGGAGGACAAAGCTTTGGTTGGGGGGTTAGGGTGGTTTGTGGGGATGGAGGGAAGATCTGGGCTCAGGGCTCCTGAGCGGGGACAACTGAACATGGGCATTGGAGTGGCCTGGGTCATTCAGATGGAGGCATGGGAATGGGGAGAAGTGAGGTGATGCCAGGAGCTGGTCATGGTAACTGGACTCGTCCTCAGCTGCATGTCACCAGAGTCACCCAGAGTGGTGAGAATGCAGCTGATTCCAGTTCTGGAACTCAAGGTGATGCTGTTAGCTGAAGGTGGCATTTAATAGTTGAAGTCATCACAGTACAGCTAAGAGTTTGTACTCCGTATTTCAGGTGCTCAGGACCACACTTGGCACTGCCTGGGCTCTGAGCCCTCGAGGGCAGAAGGCCTAGTGTGGAAGGCAGAGGGCAGAGGGCAGAGGGCAGGCACTCCTCTGGCCTGGGCTCCCTTCAGGGAGGAGCCTGGGGACTGGGAAGCAACCACACTCAACAGGCCTGGCGCTTTCAGACTGCGTATGTTTGGGGGAGTGGCAGCCAGGCATGAGTGGTGCTAGTGGAGATGGCGTGGGCCTGCAGGAGGGGTGCAGACCCTCTGTGCGCCTCCTTTCTTTCTGTAGGCAGCCTTGCTATTTTGTTGCCTGCTGAATTGAGGGCTTCTAAACACAATTCAGGCTTTCTTTCAAAGTGTTTTCCTTGACACAGAGGGAGGATTTAGGCTAAATGACACTCTCCAGCGGGCCCTGGTGGAGCAGCAGTTGGGACGATCCCCTCCTGGGTTTGAGTCCCGTGTTGGGTCCTTGGTGGAGGGGACGATCAGTGTGAACAACTAAATTAAAAAAGGTTTCTTCCTCCTCTCTCTTCCTGCCTGCCTGCCTGCCTTCCTTCCTGCCTGCACCTTTCCTTTAAAAAACAACAACAACAACAAAAAGACACTTTCCACAAAAGGTTTTGTCAACTTGACACCGCAGAGAAGAGCCAACACTGTCATGGCCCCTGTGTGGTCTTGAGTTACCGGAAGAGTTTTCTAGGGTTGTGGGAATCTGTAAGAAGGTGGAATCTTTTTCTTCAAACCCCCCCACCTCCCACCCACCCTTAGAGCGGCCTCAGCTTTCATGCGTTGTTTACGTATGCCAGTGCTTCTGGCATTGGAAAGAGGCTTTTCAGCAGCGGGTTGGGGCCCTGAAGCCTCTTCAGGTCAGTCTGTGTCACTGCTCCTGCTGGTGGTGACAGCGTCCGTGGGGCTCAGGACAACTCAGCATTGGGGTGGATGCTGCTGGCCCCCAGCGCTGCTCTGCTGTCTGGGCTCTGTACTCTCTCCACTGAGTCTTCCCCTTCACCACTTTCAGGAGGGCATGAGTATGAGCAAAGCATGCATCTTGGCGATGGTGTGCTGTTGTCTTTGAGCCACCTCGTGGGACATGACGCTGTGGGGTAGGGCCATCCCTCTCTGCACTGTGGGCTGTCCCCATGGGCTCCACGGTGTCTTTACTCACACCAAGGCAGCTTTGTGGGCATTTTCTTTGAGTGCAGGAGGCAGAGCAGGAGGGGAGCTCACGGACCTCTTGCTGGGGAGCCACTGCCCAGGGGCAGTGTCCTCCATTCCCACTGTGACACCTCAAGCTTGGTCTGCCCAGTCCCTGTTCTGGAACCTCCCTGTCCAGTGGGTAAGTGCCCTGAGGGTTACACAGGGCCATTCCTCCCTGCTCCATAGGGTCAGGCAGGGCCACCCTGTCCCCCCACAGGGTCAGACAGACAGGGCCTCCTGGTCCCCCCAGGTCCATGCTCCCTGACCTTGTCCTGGAGGCACTGCTCCTCTTTCCGTGGCCTCTCCTTCCAGAGCAGTCTGGGTGGGGCTCAGGCCCCTTCTGCTCAAATGCAAGGTGTCCGTCTATATCTCCTTCTTTAAGTCTTAGCTTCTCACACAGTCTCTCAAAGCTCTTCACTCTCCCGCCCTTCCCTCCTCAGCCAGCAGTTAGAGTGGACTGCTGCTCCTTTCAGCCTTCCCCACACAGAGGCCTCTGCGTTGTTGCCGTAGGAAGATGGGAACAAGAGGGGTTCCTAGCTGACCCTGCCCCAGAGCAGCTACTCTTCTCTGGCCTTCGCCGCCACAGACATGTGTTCCCCACCGTTCAGGAGACCCAGGGTCGCTGGGCTGAGGCCAGGCTGTCTCACACGCTCCCTCCAGAGGCTGCAGGCCAGGGGTCCTGGGCTCCTGGCTGCATCCCTCCCACCTCTGTCTCCACGTGGCCCCTCTGCATGCTGGCACTCCCTCTCTCGTCCACTCAGAAAGATGCAAGAGACGTGTCTGGGGCACATGGGTAACCCAGGGTGTGTGCCTCATCCCTTCATCACCAAGATCCTGCGAAGGTATTTTTCGGAATAAGTGCCCCTCCTGGGTCCCAGGATGCAGGGCCCACCGTCTGCGAGGCTGCCCAGCCTGCTGCATGCCGTAGCTGATGCCTAGACCGACCAAGCGGCTTAAAACCACACACCTTTTTTCTTATGGTTCTGAAGGTCAAATCCCAAAGCAAATCTTGAGGGGTTAAAACCAAGGTGTCTGCCAGACGCTTCCTTCTGGAGCTCTTGGGAGAACCGAGCCCAGGCCCCTTTCAGCTGGAGAAGCCGGTATCGGCCAGGGTGCTGCCTGTCTGGACCCTTCTGCCTCTGTCCTGCGTGCTGCAGTGGGGCCACCCAGATTCCCATGCTCTCCCCACCTCCGGGTCCTGACTTGCTTGCTTCTGCAAAGTCCTTTCTTCCCCTCAGTCTCAGGGACTGGGATGTGCGCGTGGTAGGACTATGGTTAACTGCTGTCTCAATTCTGTGTGAACCTGCCCCATTCTCTCCATATGTGTGACCCATGTGCACAGCCAGGGCAGGAAGCTGCTGAGTTCTGTCCATTGGAGCTGCGTAAACGGAACTCTCCATGCTCTGCTGCCATCGAGGAACTGCCTAGGGATAGTGCCCCCCTCGGGCCATTGCCCTGAGGCTGGTGTGCGTGCTCCTGGCAGGTGCTAGCCCCCTGGGTCATTCTTGTCTGAATGCTTCATAACCCCTAGTAGTAGACACCTGGCCCCGTGGAGACTCACCTGAATCAGTGTTCGGATAGTGATCTGGAAGTGTTTCTTTCTGTGCCTTATATACTCAAAACATTACATTTTTCCTCATCAGCCAGCAACCTGTAAGGCCGGTGCCCAACATGCTGGCCGAGCCCTGGACTGCCCAGAGGAGATGTCCCCCACCGTCCCCTCAGGAGGGCTCTGCACACCTATCTACCCATTCCCTCGCTCCCGTCCAGCTGCTGTTTGTGGGCATTCTACTTTTATAGATGTTACACACGCCATATGCATGGCTACATTTTTCCTTACATACTGATTTTGTACTCAGTTAGAAAGTGGCTCCGTCCCCGCTGTGGAGGTGGCATCATGCCCCGGACCAGCCCAGAGGCACCCGGGAAGCAGACACGCTACAACCCAGCGGGGTTTGGGCTTGGACATGCCCATGAGAATGTTCAAGGCTGACAGGCTGGACAGAAGAGAAATCGCAGTGTGACCCGGCAGGCAGTCAGGCCCAGTGAGCCCCCCTCCATTACAACCAAGGAGGCAGTGACACTGAATGAATGCAGTCAGAGGCGCAGCTGGCAGACACCCAGATACTGGACTGCACCGGTTCTCTTCCACGGGGGCTCAAAGACTTGTGAGCGGCTCGCCCTAGTGGAGTAGTGGTTAAGTCAACTGCCTCCTGGGGTTGGAGGAGGTGAGGGGAACAGCCAAGATGAGCAATAAAATAAATGCTTCTCCCTCCTCTCTCTTCCTGCCTGCCTGCACCTTTCCTTAGAACTGAAAACAAAAATCTGTGATGGGCCCCAGTGGAGTACTGAGTCAGGTCAGCTGCCTCCAAAGGTGCACAGCTCATGTGTATTCCAAGAATCTGGGTTTGAGTCCTGGGACCAGGGGAATAACTCATGTGAACAACTACATTAAAATAAAATAATATGCTTCCTTCTCTTTTTTTGCCTTCATTCCTTCCTGCTCCTTTCCTTTAAAAAAGAAAAAAAAGACTGATCAGCCTTAAAAACTAGCAGATCCCCTTTTGTCACAGTATCTGCCAACAGCTGCAGAATTCCCCAAACGCACCCCACCCCACTGTCCCGCACAAGTACTTTGTCTGCATAACCTCTGGGCCCCTCCAGTCGGGGAAGTGGGTCTGAGACAGGGCAAGTTGCCCACTTCCTTGATGGGCACCCCTCATTATAAATCATTCCTTCCACTAACTCATCCTCCCGAGCATTGTCTTCCAGGCAGTGAGCTGTGTACCTGGGTCCTGTAATAGCAGGAGATAGAAACGAGGTCTGAGCCTCTCTTCTTTCCCAGCCTGGAGCTCATGGCCTTTGTACATCCTGGATATACTGTTGGCGATGACAGCACCTTTCTTTTATGCATGAAGGCAGATGATTCTTCAAATTAAAGATGGAAGTCGAATGGTTTATAGAATCAATTTGTGAAAATGTAAAAGACAGCAAAAGAATACTATTTTCTTCTGTCATTGTTAGATTCTTTGTTACACTGGGTACTCTGGGAAAACATGCTCAATTCCTTATCCCTTTGCCTGGCCCAGAACAGATACATGCAAAAATATCTGAGGTGCACCCCTGTGGCTCAGTGGCTAAGGTGCAGGCCATGGAAAGCCCAAGGACCCAGGTTCAAGACCTAGGGCTGGGGGAACTAAAAAATGGAAGTGAACTGACATCTCCATTGATTTAATTTTAAATCCTGGAAGAATGGCAGCCATTCAAAGGCCACTCATGTCAGCAGGACATTTACATGGAACAACTGGGATGTAAATTTTTTTTTTTTTTTTTTTTTAAGGAAAGGTGCAGGCAGGAATGAAGGCGAGTTGGCTGGCAGGAAGAGAACGGAGGAGGAAGCATCTTTATTTTTATTTAGTTGTTCACACTGGTTGTTTCCCTCCAGACCCAGGACTCGAACCCAGGGGCTTGCTCCTTTGGAGGCAGTTGACCAACCGCTGTTCCACAAGGGTGTACCTGGGATGTAAATTTTGACTGTGATGTGAAATAGTTATGTAGGTACATTAAACTATTCAGGCACCGCTAAGTTTACTTAAAACATTTAACGTATGATTCTGATGCTTGACCCTTTAAGAGGCCACGAAGAACTGCCAAGGCAAACTGTATGTGAGGAGCAGTTAAGAGCTGACTGACATAAAAGGCTTGGTGAAATAGTTTACTATGAACACTGTATTTATAGCCTTCTTGGATGTTTATCATTCATTTAAATTGTACATAAAACTCAGTTTACGGAGAGTGGTTTTGAAACATCTAATTTATTTGAGGGTGCTCCACAGTTTCATACACACACACACACACACACACACACACACACACACACACATACTAAATATATATATTTATTAAAGGAAAGGTGACACATGAATGAAGGCAAGTAGTCAAGCAGGCAGGATGAGAGAGGAGGAAGGAGCATTAATTTATTTTATGAAGTTGTTCATTTGGTTGTCCCCCTGACCTAGGGACATGAACCCAGGTCCCTGGGATGTAGGTGGACTGTGCTTGGCCAGAGGCAGCTGACTTAACCACTAGCTTGTAGTACATATGTATATACATCAATTTTGCTTTGCATGTTTTAACACTACATCTTAACAGTTCATAACACTTGTCACTTTTTAAATGATTATTGTTTTGAAGTGTGGTCAAATTAATACACAATACTTTATATTAATTCACTTTAACAGTACTACAAAGGACCATGTACCTCCCAAGGACTCAGGTTCACATCACAGGTCTGGGGATAACAACCAATGTGAAAAAAAATAAAATAAATGCTTCTTCCTCCTCTCTCTTCCTGCCTGCCCACTCGCCTTCATTCCTACTGAGCCTTTCCTTTGGAAAAAAAAAAAAAAAAAGTTGGAATAAAAGCATAGAGGAGAATAACTTGCTGACCTCCCAGGAGGGAGGAGGAAAATGGGATTGAGGTGCTTACAGGGAGATGCCTCCTATTGTATGTGCAACGCGTTACTTCATTATGCGGCTGTGAGAAAGAACGGGCTTGTTAAAGCTGAGTGGGAGCCATTCACACATTTTTATATTTGATGTTAAAAACAAATCTAGCATATATATTCTTTACCGCTGGCCCAGGTGTCGAACCCAGGTCGGTGGCCTTTAAATGGTCTATACCTGTGCAGTCTGAGCCAGAGGAATGAGCCAAAACCCAGTGTTAAAAAACATAAAGTGTCCTACACTTACTTTACCCGAAGATCTCGTGGGTCTCGGGGCTCTGCCTGCGCGTGAGGGGCGAGGAGCGCAGGCGCCCCCAACGAGAGCTCCAGCCCGGCCCCGCCCCGCCGTCGCAGGCCCCGCCCCGCCGAGACTCCGCCCTGACGACGCCCCGCCCCCGGGCGTGACGTTCTCGGCGCTCCTTGCTCGCCCGGCAGGCGCGGGTGGATGGGCTCGGCACTCCGCGGCTTCCTGGCTGCGCGCGCAGCGTCCTGACCCGCTTCCGGCCGCGGCGGCCAGAGCGCCGGCTGAGGGGATCAGTGGTGCTGACCAGAGCCATGAACCTCCTTCCGTGCAACCCCCACGGCAACGGACTGCTGTACGCTGGCTTCAACCAGGACCACGGTGAGCGGCGCCGCCCGCGCCCGCCGCCCGGGGACACCCCAGGGCGCTCGCCCGCCGCCCCTCCGGCCACACCCTCCCGCTCCTCCCGCGAGCCGCTGGTCTGCGGCCGCTGCGAGGCGGCGGGCCCGTCCGGGTCCGCGTCCCGCGGCGGCCCGAGCCTTCCCGCGGCCGGCCCCCGCCCGGCCCCGGCTGTCAGCGGCAGGTCCGCGCAGCACGGCTGTCCCAGGCCGCCCCGACCCGGCGGGTGGCGCCGCCGGCGCGCCGCGTGCTCCTCGGGGAAGGTGGCCTCGCGAGCGGCTGCACTCCGAGTCCTGGCGGCCGGGACCCACGCTCGTGCGGCTGCGGGGGAGGCCGCTGGCCGTCCGTCCGTCCGCCCGCCCCCCCGCCGGGTTCGCCGGCAGCGCGAGGCCCTGCGCGGTGGACGGGCGCGGGGCGAGCCGGGGGACGGGCGCGGGGCGAGCGGGGGGACGGGCGCGGGGCGAGCGGGGGGCGGCCGGGGCGGGCGCGGAGCCTGGGACCCGGGCGGCGCTCGGTGGGTTTTGAGCCGCCCGCTTGAGGACGCGCAGCCTTTCCTTGAGAAACGCTTTAGTGCTGACTCGGCCGATCGTAGGGGAGGGAAGAGAGGTCAGAAGCCAAAGGAAGCTGAAAGCCTGCGCCTTGAGGTCGTCTAACTCCGGGGGCGGGGCGGGGGGAGACCTTCCCGTTAGGGCCCAGTGTGATCATTAAGACTCAGTAATGGTATTATTTAGTGAAGTTTGTAATTTTATAAAGGTTTCATCAAAGATTATTTAGAGACTGTAGTTTTGGCTCTTAAATGGGTATATTTCAGTTGTCTGGAAAACTCTCCAGCTTGTTTCATTGTAACGAATTAAAAATAAGGCTTACAGGGGTGGGAAGAAAAATAAGCTTTTATTCTCAAATTCTGGTTACCCTTATAACCTTATAGACTTATGTACTCTTATAGATTAATCCCTTATGGTGCAAATTCATGACAGATGGTTGACCTTGACATTTGGTTTTACTTAAGCAGATTCTTAATTTTTATTCTCCGTTTTTTACACTGTCATTGTAACTTTTGGTTTAGATTTTGCTTTTGTTTTTTTTAAAGGAAAGATGCTGGCAGGAAGAGAGGAGGAAGAAGAACTTTATTTAGTTGTTCCCACTGGTTGTTGCGTTGTCGTCGCCCCACCCCACCCCAGGGGTAGTGACTTGCTCCCTCAGAGGGAGCTCCCCCAGGGCGCTCCAGAAATCATTTTTAAAAGGACATTTGCTCACAATTTTAAATTGTTGGAACGTTTCCCAGAGGGGTGAGCTCTGGTGGCCTAGCAGTCTAGTACACTTGGGCTCAGTCCCACGTACATCCCGAGGTTACAGGTTCAAGACCTGGAGCTGGAGGAGACAACCAGTGTGAACAACTAAATAAAAATAAAGTGCTTCCACCTCCTCTCCCTGACAAAAAAAAATTTTTTTCCCCCCGGAGATCACCTGCAGGACACTTTCAAGACGGATGTGTTGGTACAAGCATTTCTGTAGTCTGGCCACCTGCTGTTCTTTTCCCTTGGAAATCACTAGAGTTTGAGGACATATACCTTCTCTGGGTACTCGCTGGCCCTGCCTGGACTAAGGCTCACTTCACTGGCACACTTCTGGCTGAGCACGGGGAGTGTGCGCACCATCTGCAGAGGAGGCCCTCAGCACTGCTGCCTGCCTTAGGGCTGGTGCTGTAACCAGCTGTGGGGATGAGGGCTTCTCTGTGGGAAGAGGTTTAAGATAGCAAAGATTAGTTTAATGCCAACTTTTGTATGATAACCAACAAAAACCAGTTAATAAAGTTTTTAAAAAAGGACTTTTTGTATCGGTGATACCTAATCTTACAGAGTGGTTTCCAACCTTTTGGTATTTGCAGTACCTTTTCTAACTTTATTTTCCTAGCCCACCACCTTGAGCCTGCATCTATAGGCTTTTACATGACCTGCAACTTGAGACATAAAGATGCACCCCTTTTCTGTTTCATTGAGCATATCATCTTACAGAAAAGTGTGTGTTCAGCCTGCTGGATTTTCTTTTCTTTTTTTTTTTTTTTTAAAGGAAAGGCACAGTACAGGCAGGAAGGAAGGTGAGTAGGCAAGCAGTCAGGTAGGCCCCACCCCACCCCCGAGGACACAAACCCAGGTCCTTGGGATGTATGTGGACTGCACCCAGTCGCTCCTCCACCAAGGTGCGCACAGCCTGCTGGGTTTTTCTGAACACAGAGATTAAGAAATCGAACACCTGGCACCCTGTTTTCATGCCCCTCTGGTCTCTGCCCCCACCTACCTTCACCAGCATAGAGAGTTGTCCTCATTTTTTTGTTTCTGGCTTTATTAGTATTTTTCCAGATTGTTGAGTAGGTCCTTGTCATTGACATGCAGTGTTTCTGTGTGAATACAGCACAGTTCGTGTATCCATTTTACCCTTTCTGGGTGCTGGAGTGGTGTCCAGTTTTGCCTCTTTTCAGTTCACTAGTACTGCTGTGGCATCAGAGCAGGCATTGCTATTTCGAGGAGTAAACTCGATGCCACAGGCACTGCAGCCCATTTTCAAGGAGATTGTCCCAACTTGTCCTCCTGCAGAAGGTCCTGGGGCTTCTGTGCCTCTGCACCTCCGTACTTGGTATTCTTACCATTTGGCTGGGTATGTGGCAGATCTCAGTGTGGTGTGTTTGAGACTGATTTGCATTTCCCAGATTCTCTGTTTATTCATCATTTGGATGGTCTCTTTTGTGAATGTCTGAGTTTTTTGCTTATTATTCTCTTGGGTTGTCTGCTTTTTTCTTGTGGGTTTATAGGCATTCTTTGTGTATTTTTGTGCAAGTGTTGTCAGGAGTGTGTATTCTGATGCAGACAAATGAGGTGTGCAGGGTTAAAACTTAGGGAAGATGCAGTCCTTGAGAGAGAGAGGAAAATGTCAATTCCTGCGTTATCTCCATATTGTCCAGAAAGCAGAGCTCTGATTCCTCTGTCCGGATACATGGTTCCAGTAACACACAGTGGTAGTTACAACTGAAAATAAGTTAAGATAATAAATAACAGTACTTTTAAGTGAGTTTAGGCTCCAGGCCCAGATAAGTTGCATTTTAGAAACTGAGGTGATTGCAGTAGATAGTCGCCAACTTGCTATGGTAGCTGTCGTGAGTCCTTGAGTCTGTCGGTCTGTGGTTTTATAGCAACTTGGATTAAAACATAGAAGCATACTTTTCATGTTAGGAAGGGTGGCCCTTGGGACAGAGTAACGTCTCATGGCTGGATAGGTGGATCTAAGCCAGAGGAATCAGTGAAGAGAGCTTCGTGCTGGCTGCAAGCACCTGTTGGGGACTAGGCTTTGTAGCATGTCTTTCCTTCTAGCCACAGCCTCACATGAAGCACCGGTTGCGTGTGGTGGCGTTTACAGAGATGGGAATTTTCTTGTGTTGCCCTTGGGGCACATCACGTTAGGTCACCGGATTGACTGGAAACCAGAGTGCTTCCTTTCATTCCCAGAAGTGCCTTTACTGGACCGTGAACATGGAGACCAACGTGGTGGAGACCTGATGGTCTGGGTCACTCCTGATGACCGTGACGGGTTTCAGGATCCAGGATTATTTAGAGTGGGAGTGAGGTCCTGGGAGAGCTCAGGCTGTCTTCAGAGCTCCCGTAGCTGCTCTCTCCTCCCTCCTAACCTGGTGTGTCCATTGTGCTGGAATTGCCCAGCTGGCTGTCTTCTACGGGACTTAGTGCTCGTCGTTGCCTCTCTGGGACTTGGTATTTGACAAGTGCTCGAACTGTGTTCAGAGCGGGTGGCCTGTTGAGGGAACTGCTCAGTGCACAGTGGCTCGTGGGGTAGCCAGTGAGCCCCTCGCCATGGAGTGCCGCATGTGACGGCTGAAGGGAGAACTGTGGCCCGCAGACCACGTCCCTGTGGTGTGAGCACCTGCAAGAGTCTCAGGAAAGGCTGACATCGAGTCCTTGCTCTTGCCCCTCTGGGCCTGGAGGGAGCCAGCAAGGTGACTACTGTGTCCCCAATTTAGGGTGCTTTGCCTGTGGGATGGAGAATGGATTCCGAGTCTATAACACCGATCCACTAAAGGAGAAAGAGAAACAAGGTAAGGAGTGCGACACTGCATGCTTTTTCCCCTTTTCAGCCCTCAGAGGCGAAACACGTTTCCTTGCAGTTGGAGGGGGTGGAGTGCACTTCTGGGAAGTTACATGAGTGTCCTGTCTGCGTGCTGGGCTCTCAGGTCCAGGGTGGCTGTGACTCAGCCGTGTTGGCCCAACTCTGGTGTCTGGTGGGTCATCGACTTTGAAGTGGCTGTATCTTTTCCTGTGTCTGTCCTGCTAGCTGTACTAGGAGAGCAAGGGCTCTGGTAGATAAAACCATTTCACTCTTCTGTCGGAGGTACTTGTAGAGAAATCAAATGATGGGTTTAGTCACAGCATATGGGACTCTTAGCTCATGTAACAGACCAGATCTGAGAAAACAGTATTAGGTACTGAGTTATAGTTGCTTCTGTTTACGTATTTCTGTGTCTGAAATTGTGTTTTCATGGAATGTGAGTTTTCACAAACCGGAATCAAAAGAATGTTGGTCCTTTTCCCATTCAACAGGAAGATGTGATAAATTGATGGGTAGAATTTTTTTCAATGTGTTTTCCCCTCCATTTTCCTTAAGCTTTGGTGTCTCCTGGTCCTCACCTGCTGGGAGAATTAGGCACTGCCAACAGATGAACAGGTCTCAGACAGATCAGAGTATGAGCAGCCCTCTTTTCCTCCTGCAGCTGTGCTTCAGGTTTTATTCAGGCCATTTTCACATCTGTAAGAGGGAGCACTGCCCTCTGGTGCTCTGCTAAGCAGCCCCTTCCATTTCTTTCTTTTTTTTAATTTCATTTTTTATTATTGAAGAGATGCTGCATTTTGACAGTGACTTGTTTTAAGGTATACAGAGTGGTGTTTTTACATTTGCAAATAGCACAGTAGATTCACTAATAGTCCCCCCCCCTTTTTGTTCTCCCTTTGTTTACAAGTTAATTCCCTTCATCCCATTTCCCCCACTCTTCCCCATCACTTTGGTGCCCCCTGATTTGCCTTTTTGTCTCTCATCTCTTAAGAGTCCATAGTTTGGACTAGTGTTCTCCCCCCACCCATTCTGTTTAATTTATGACACTTACTTGTTTTCTCTTTACCCATCATATGAGTGCTATCATACGATGTCTGTCCTTCTTCTGGCTTATGTCTCTATGCATCATTCTCTCCAAAGTCCATCCATGTTGTTGTGCCATTTCTCTTTTTCAAGGAGAGGTGTAGGCAGGCAGGAAGAGAAGCAGCAGCATTTTATATTTAGATGTTCATCTTGGTTGTTCCCTCTACCCCGGGTTGCAAACCCAGATCCTTGGAGTGTGTTTGAACTGTGCCAGCCAGGCTGTGCCTTAACCACGAAGCCACCGGGGTGTGCTTCCCCCTTTCCATTTTGCCCACAAGTGAAATCTTCTGTACAACCCTGGTATGTATGTAAAACAGTGAGTGGTGCCTTCATCTAGGAGTTGTATTGGCTGAGGTGTGCATGCCAGGCAGGGCTGACTGCACTCAGGCTGTCAGGTGGCGGGCAGGGCTGCATTGTACTAGGTTGCTGTGTGACCCTTGGCAAGTCCCTTCCTTTCTCTGGCCTCAGTCCTGCGTGTAAAGTGAGGCTAGTGGCCACCTAAGGGTGAAGAGGAGTGAGTTCAAACGTGCCCCCACCCTCATTCCTGACTGCGTGGCGGGCGCGGCATCCCCTTTGTAGTGTGGATGCTGAACGGTTCTCCTCTCTGTCTTCAGGTCTGACCCATATTTATTTTGTTTGGTTGCATGGTGAATTAAAACAGCACTGCTTCATACAAGCAGGTAGTTACAAAATATTTTGAAACAGCTTGACTTGCAAATTTCAAAAGAATGAAATTGACCCAGAAATTTAGGAATTATAAACATTAGTTTCAAAGTTGAATCATTAGCAACATTTTAACAACTGCTTCCTAATTAATAAAAAAACGTGGACAGTGAATTCAGGATTTCTCTACAGATAAGTTAGAGGAAAATCTGAATCTCCTAGTCGACACTGCTGCTGCACACACACTGTGCCTCTTGGCAGTTTCCTTGTGGTGGGTTTGGAAGAAGGATATGGCCGGGCTTCTGGTGCATCCTGAGAAACTCGCCCTATGCGCCCTTGCAGCTTCCTCTGTGGTTACATGGGAAAGAGACAAATCTGACCTTATTTTCAGTCTTGATTTGCTTCACTACATGAGGAGGAAGGAAGTGGGCCCCACAGCAGTGATCCTTCCCCATCCTAGGCTTAGCGGCTGTCTCTGCATGGCATTTAGTAAGGAGACCGCCTGTAGCCGGTGAGAGGAGTACCTCTTCCAGGTCTTGCTGCTGCCACGGAGGGGAGCTGGGTGCTCCAGAGGCCATCTTGGGGAGCCCCGGACTCCAGGGGGGATGCGACCTGCAGCTCCCTCCAAGACGTCAGTCACGTCTTGCCCACTCTTGCTATCCTAGCAGTGCTGCTCCGTTTGAGGAGCCGGGCCGGGCAGGAGGCCTGAGGGTGCTGTCGTGTGCCATGTGGTATGTGGAAACGTGTTTAGAACTGTGACTCAGGTGTATCACAATCTTAGGAGTGACAGAGATACACCAAATTCACCTCATGAAGACATTAGAAGTGCATCATGTACACGAGGACTATGCCAGAGAAACAGCGTAGACACTTCTAGGTGTGCGCTGGAGTCGCACACACCTCTTAGAGCTCTGGATACATGACACATCTAGGAACTAGCAGCACTGCTGGCGTTAATAAATAATGCTGGAGGCTTGTGTGAACATGACACATCAGTCCTGATACTAATAGTGACAAGTTAGCTGGGAAAACCTAAGTGGCCTGGTTAGAACACAGAGAACGCTTATGAATGTCCTAGAAAGCCGGGCGCCCGGGTAGGGTCCCCACAGCACCTGTGAATGCCTGTTGGGAGCTCGGGGATAAGATGGTGCACCATCTCATGTTGAACCCGGGTCGTGCGCAGGCCCAGGAGGCCCAGCGGCGCATCCTGGTGCAGCAGTGCTTTCCCCTGTGCTTTTCTCGTGGCTTCCCCCCTCCTCCCCCCCAAAGGAAAGGTGCCGGCAGGAAGAGAGAGGAAGGAGAAGCATCTTTATTTTGTTTAGTTCACACTGGTTGCTGGCTTCCAGACCTGGGACTCCACCTCAGGGTGTGTGGCCTGTGTCCTTGGGAGGTGATTGACCCCAGCAGGGTGCAACTCTGTGCTACTTTCTTAGTGAGAGTTCATCGTTTTCATAGTGAGAAAGAATTAAGATCCTTCCATGAAAAGGAAGCTCCGCAGAGAGGGAAGCAGACGGACTGCAGAGCCACTGGGGAGATGCTGTCACTTGACCCCACAGGTGTGGGTGGCCAGCTCTCGCCTTTTGTGTCAGCTCTTATGTTTGGGCATCGAAGCAGAATGGAGTCTGTGCTGCTACTCAGACCCGCCCCCCCGGCCCCCACTTTCTTTCAGTTTTCAGTTCTTGAGCAAGTTTTGTTGAAAGTTTCGACCTGCTCAGTACTGGTTTGTTGCTACGGGTTCCATCAGTGCAGGAGCCTGTTGTGAGCGTGCGTTGTCTGTCCCACAGCCGGAGCCGTGCACACTGCCCCCAGCAGGGCCTGTGGCGACGCGGGTGCTCTGTGCCGCACCCTCAGAAGCAGGCATCTGCTGCGGTGCCGGGCGTGGGAGGGACCTTCACAAGCTGCTCTGTATCCTGTCTGGCTCCTAGTCTTGCCTCCATGACTTCTGCCCCGTAAGGGCCTGTGAGCCTCTTCCCTCTACTTCAGTTAGTGCTAAAGTCTGCTCTTCTTCTCTCTCCGTAGTTCAGGTCCATAGACCATACTGGTTACTCTGATGACTAATGCTTGTGTATTTAATTTTTAATTTTATTGAAGGAACAATGAACATTGCATCATAACATCATAAGGTTTCAGGTGAGCGTCGTGATAAATCAAAATCTGTGTATATGCAGTAAGTTCGCCACCAGCCACCCATTCCCACCCTTTATCATGTAATTGACCCTTTTTACCCTGCTGCCCTGTCTTTCCCCCTTCCCTTCTGGTGGTCACTATTCGGTCATCTAAACGAAAAATCTGTTTTCGATTTGGTTCCTTAATCTGGTTTCTCTAGAGACCACACAAGAGTGAGATTATACAGTATCTGTCTTTCTGCTTCTGACATCTCACTCAGCACAATTCCATCTAGGTCTGTCTGTCCATGTTGTGGCAATGGCAGGATTTCATCTTTCATGGTAGCAAGTGAATTTCGTTGTGTACCTACCACAGCGCTGTCTGTCCATCTGTCTGGACACTTAGGGTGTTTCCAGCACTAGACCACTGTAAATAGTGCTGCAGAGGACATGGGGTGCAGATACCTCTTTGCATTACTGTTTCAGGGTTTTCAGGTAAATATCCAGAAGTGAGATATGCAATTTGTATCTTTGGCTTTTTGAGAAATTTTCATTCTGCTTTTCTTTATGGTTGCACCAATTTATACTCCCAATAGCAATGTACAAGTTTCTCTTTTCTCTCTGTTCGTGCAACACTTATTTCCACTCTTTGGGAGAACAGCTGTTCTCTCAGGTGTGACATGATTTCTCATTGTTGTTTTGCTTATAACCTATCATAAATTGAAAGCAAGTTAATCTCACTCTAACAGTCCACGTTATTACTGCCCACTCTTAATTTAATATTTTTGGTGTCTTGTTGTAAGCAAGGTTTCTTTTCATTGAAATCCCTTTGGTATTTCTTGCAAGCCTGGTTTAATCATTAATTCCTTTAATTTTTGTTTTTCTGGAAAGCTCTTTATCACTCCTTCAGTTCTACGTGATGACCTAGCAGTTAGAGTATTCTCAGTTGGAAATCCATTTGTTTCAGCTCTTGACTGTATCAGGTCATTCCATTTTTGGCCATGTAAAGTTTCAGCTGAGAAATCTGCAGATAACCCTATGAGGTTTCCTCGTATGGTGCTTGTATGGTACTTTTAAGATTATCCTGAAGTTTGTCAGTTTAATGACAAACATGTCTTGGTGAGTATTCGCTTGGGTCTGTGTTGTTTGGGACTCTGGTTTTCCTGGGTCCGGAGATGTTTCCTTGCTGGGTTAGGGAAGTTTTCAGCTATTATTTCTTTCATTGAAGTTTTTGTCCCTTTCTTCTCCTCCCAGACCCCTATATTTGAGCACTGTTCTTGATGTTCTCCCGCAGCCTCTTAATCTGTCTTTTCATTCTCTTCTCTTTGCTGGTCCACCTGGGTGCTTCCCACTGCCCTCTCCTCTAGCTCATGCTTTGATTGAAGATTTTTCCATTCTCCTGCTGAGCGCCTGTTTTTAGCGCTGCGCTGTCGTGCTCTTTAGCACTGAGTACTGCTTGGTGGTTTCTCACATTCTCTGTCTTTGTTGCCGATCTTAGTTTGTTCATCCATTGTTCTCCTAATTTCAGTGAGCATCATTAAAATGGTTGTTTTGAGATCTTCTTTTGATAGTTCCCTTAATTCTTGTGCATTAGGATTTCCCTGGAGTCTTGTTTGATTCATCAGAGAGGTAAATCTTTGTCTCTCCATTTTGTGTGCTGTTTATTTCTGCGGATTATGCTAAAGGCTTTTTTTCCTATCTTGATGTGATGGTCTCTTGTTAGGGATTCCGGGTGCAGAGTGTTGGCCTGGAGTTGTGAGCTCTAGCTGCCGGGGTCTGGGGGCTTTAGGCCTAAACTGACCTGGGGTTTAGCAGTGGCCCCAGGTGGGGGAAGGCAGCTCTTTGTAGAACACTGCAGTCTCCTGTGATCTTCCCTGAGATCTGCTGTGCGTAAGCTCCACAGAGCTCTGCAGGGAAGCACTCGGTTCCTGCGTGGTTGCAGGCGCCAGCTGCCAGCTGTTCAGGCGAGTGCGGCCCCCGAAG
>RJWH01001629.1:229001-340612 GCA_004363575.1 Solenodon paradoxus
CCCCCCCCCGTTTTCCGCTCCAGGACGTGTGCGCGTGCGTGCTCCCTGCAGGATGCAGGTCGCGGGGGCTGGGCTCCAGGCGAGGGAGCCCTCGGGTCCCCGAAGGGGCTCTGGATCCTCCCAACCTGGGGTGACGGCTTGGGCAGCGGTCCCGTGAGACTGTGGCCGGCTGCTCCTGCTCTCACTCCTTGTGGAGGCGGCGGCCCCCATCCTCAGCACGTCCCAAGGCCCCGTTGATGTGGGACGTGGTTCTGATGTGTCTGGAGGAGGGGAGCTGAGACGTCGTGGGTGAGTCCTGTAATGTCCTAACTTACACCTGGCAGTCTTCCCCGTTTTGACTCTGTTGGACATGAATGTGGCCACTCTTCCTTCTGAGTGTTTGATGACACCTTTTCCACCCTCTCCTCCCCTCTCCTCACTACGCAGGAACTGTACTTCCGAATCTCTCCAACCACCTCGTGACGCGTGGGGACCTTCTGCTTGGTGTTGTGTGACTGTGTCCAGTGGCTTACCTGCTCGCCTTCGGGGCGCACCTCTGCACTTTCTCAAGCAGTGTATTTCTGGACCATCAGGAAGAACATCTGGGGAAGCGTAGTGGCCTAGGGAGTGCTGATCCCGTCTTGATTCAGGGTTACAGAACAGGCAGGAGCTTTTCCACTTCCGGATTTGCCATGTTTTCAGCTCAAATTAATCTGCCAGCCTGAGGGGGTGTCTTTTGAACACCTTCATGGTAATTGCCTTTTTGTGATTGGCTTACTTAGGTTCATTTATGTTGCCAGATTGTGCTTTCTTTTTTGAAGGAAAGGTGCAGGAATGAAGGCAAGCAGAGGCAGCCAGGCAGGAAGAGAGAGGAAGAAGAAGCATTTTTACAAAGTGTCATTTAGTTGTTTTTCTTGACTGTCCCCCACCGGGTGTGGGACACGAACTTGGGACCTCAGGATGTATGTGGACTGCACCCAACCCCTACTCCACCGGGGTGTGCCAGAGCTCACTTCCTTCTTAAGGCTGAGTAGCAACACTGCTCCACCGTGTGAGGGACACATTTTAAATGTCTTTCTGCATCCCTGCAAGGATGGGTTGCTTGCGCCTCTTCACTGCTGCGAAAACTGTGGTGTGAATGTGGGTGTGCACACACTTCTTTGAGACCAGGCTTTCAATTCTTTTGAATATATACCAACAAGTGGGATTGCTGGGCCATGTGCTGTTTCATTTTTCATGTTTTGAGGACGGTGCTACTGCACTGCATGTCTGAGGGCTCGTGTTTCTCCACGCCTTTGTGACACTTCGTTCTGTTCTTCAGAGTGGACATCCCAGTGGGGTGACCCGCTGCCTCACTGTGGTTTTGGTATTTGCATTTCTCTAAGGTTTGTTGGACAGTTGTATATGCTCCCACTTTAGAGAAATGTCTGTTCAAATCCTTTGCCCACTTCAGTAGGTTTTTCGACTTCGTTATTTGGGTTTATAGGAGTTCTTTATGTTGGGTGTCAACCCCTGATCAAGTATGATGCAAATGTTGTCTCCCACTCTGTAGCCTCTTTACTTATGTGGATTATGTCCTTTAGTGCACAGGCTTTTAAGGTCCATGCAGTCCCATTTGTCTGATTTTGCTTTGCTACCTCTGCTTTTGACAAAGCTGAGAAATGCTGCCGAGTCCAGGCTCATGAAGACGTTTGCCCGTCTTCTCCTAGGAGTTTATCGTTATGGATCCCCATTTTCAGTTAGGGTGTAAGTGAAGGTCCTGGCTCACAGGCATGAGTGAAGAGCTGTGGTTCTGGTTCGTGAGCCCGGTCGTTTTCTCCAGAAAGAGAAGGTGGCGCCGCAGATGGTGACAGGTGGCCAGTCCTGGGTGGTGAGGTGCCCTGGGGCCACACACTGCTGTGCAGTGAGACCAGTCACCTGGAGGCAGCTTGCTTGTCCGAGGACTGTTAGGTTGTTTGTAGAAGAGCTTGTGAATGGAGGGTCATGTTGCATGTAGGGTCCTCTGATGAACAGACAGAAGGCAGTAACTTCAGTTCTGAGACTTCTTTCCCCGCAGGGCTGGACACAGGGTGTACGTCTCTGAACTCACCCGTGTCCTCCTGTCATCTCCCGAGGATGTGCTCGTTTGCCTGGGTTGTGCCTGGAGACCTGGTGTTTCCTTTTACCATAATTCAGACACAGCAAGCATTCAGACTCAGGGAAGTGTTTCAAAACAAATCAAGTCAGCTGCTGCATTAAAACAGTTAGCATGCTTTTTCAGAGTTTTTAGATTTTGCTGCAGTTTAAGCTGTGAATTTAGGTATCACTTTTTGCTACTGATTGTAGGGGCTGCAGATGAGCCTCGTGAAGGCAGCTGCAGGGATACCCAAGCCCAGCTGTTGCTTTCCCAGCTGTCACCACACTCGTTTCTGATGGGAGTGGGTAGAGATGCTGATTAAAAATTGCTTTTTTCACTTTTTGTGATTTATAAAACGTATGTAATAACTTCTTTTTCATACATTTCAGAATTTCCAGAAGGAGGAGTGGGCCATGTTGAAATGTTATTTCGCTGTAACTATTTGGCTTTAGTTGGTGGTGGAAAAAAGCCGAAATACCCTCCCAACAAAGGTAAAGTCATCTTGCGCAGCAGTCAGATATAGTCTGCATCTGTCTTTTCAGAGCATATTGTAGGCCACATCTGATCTTCCCGGTGGTCCCGTGGTGGTGGGAGAGAAGCATTCAGAAAGGAGCTCCCAGAAGAGGCTGCATGAAAGGCCGATGTCCCATCGGCGCCACGTGTCTGGGAGCCCGCTTGGCTCTGGGCGTCCTGTGGTCAGGGTCACACATACCATGAACTGACAGAAAGCCAGCGGTTTGGGAGGCAGCTTTCCCGGCAGAGAGCTACTGACTCTCAGAAAAGTCGTCATTGCCACATGGGCCAATATGCTAAGTCGGCTCCAGGCTTAGGGTATTGTTTTTTGTCCGAGTGTACGTTCACATATTGTTCAGAGGCCACAGAGCAGTGGGTCAGGAGACAGCATCACGGCCGTGAGCTTCGTGCCATAGAGCACATGAGGGTGAGAGTGTGTACAGAGTGAGGGCCAAGTTACCTGCGCTGCTCCGTGGGACGGCAGAAGCCCCGAGCACTGGTGGCTGTCAGGCCCATGTGGCTCCCTGGGTGTGCACTGGTGCTTTCTCCGGGGCACACTGGGCCCGTGGTCTTGCACCAGACAGTTCTGGGGTGCATCCTGTGGCTCAGCTGGCTGAGCATCTGGATTAGCCCAGGGACTGGGGTTCGCAGCCCGGGGCTGGGAGGGGAAACCGAAAATAAAAAGAATTCTGCAAAGTGAAAGAATCTTAGTAATTTTACAGACTTAAAGCAGATTTCTAATAAAATTTTGGATAGAAATTAAAATTTTTAGAGTCCTAAAGGCAATTATTTAAAAAAAATCCGTTTAGGTTTTTGTAACATTTAAAAAATACTAAAATACATTTTTCCCCAATATTAGCAAAATTAAAAAAAATTTAAAGGAAAGGTGCAGCAGGAATGAAAGTGAGCAGGCAGGCAGGAGGAGAGAGGAGGAAGCGTTTTATTTAGTAGTTCATCTTGGTTGCTACTCTGGGATGCGAACGCAGGTCCTTGGCAAGTAAGTGGACTGCACCGGCCGGAGGTGGCAGACCCAACTGCTTCTCCACCAGGACTCTCCTCAGAATTACTTTTCAAACCACTGAGGACTGAGGAGGTGGCAGTCACAGCGGAAGCACGGACTCCACCAGTGCTGTCCCAGCAGGAGCACCTTGTTGAGTGAAGCACCTCGAGGGCAGTCAGGGAGCCCACAGCTTCTGGGCTCAAGCAGTTGCTTTTGCAGCAGTGCTGAAAGACGCACGCACGCACGCACGCACGCACGCACGCTTGCCTGGCAGAGGTGCTGTGCAGGTGGAGCTGGAAGTCCACAGTCACCTGGTCCCTCGGCTTTTCTCCAAGGCTTCGTGTCTGGTCACTTGGAGAATTTGTGCTGCTGCCTCTGGGGCTGCGGCACATTGTTTCCGAACTCTCTGAAGGTGGCGTCTTCTGGGTAGTGCTCCTTGCTGCCGTCCGCCTGGGCCGGTTGCCTTTCTCTGACTGGCAGACCCTCCCGGGGAGGCTGAGCCACAGGCCCACCTGGATGGGGTGGGCTCAGCGTGGGAGTCCCTTCATAGGTGGCTGCTGTGGTCCTGCAAGACTGTCGTTTAGATGAGGTCACCTCCCAGCACTGGCTGCCCGCTGGGTTAGATGGGTGTGTCCTTCAAGGAGGAGAGGCTTGCTTGTTAAACGAAGAGGTTCGGGGCACTCTCTGGGGAAGTAGTGGTTTGGTCCGCTGCCTCCAGGCGGACTTAGTCCACACACTTGCCGGGAACCTGGGTCTGCGTTCAGGGCCGGGGCAGCCACCAAAGTGACCGAGACAAACAAAAACGTCTCTTCCTCCTCTTCCTGGCTGCCTTCATCCCACCAGCACCTTTCCTCGGAAAAAGAAGATTTACACCGTAGTGTTTAAAGATAACTCCCAGGTTATCGATAGTTGGCCTCATCGATGACAAGTACATTTTAGGTCAGTAAGTTTGGCAGTTCTTCTCAGTTGGGCTATTTAATTATCTCTTGGTTTAAGTTCGTTCAGTACCTCCACTTCAAGGATTCCTGTGGCTGGTGGTGTCAGGACCTTTCAGGAGGCCACTGGTTCCCTCCACCTTCCCCTCCCCTTTGCCTGAGCGCAGGTGCCACAGCCTGTCCTCGCACCTCGCCGGCCTTTCTCAGCAGAGAAGGCTGGCCTCTGCTGGGCGGCGTCCTCTCCTGGCCGTGAACACGGACTGCTCACCCACTGCAGTCACCCACTGCAATGTGGCAGGGGCTGCTTGGAGAAGCAAAGAGGGGACACGATGGGGTTGGAGGCATCTCGACCCCGATCTTTAACTCATCTGTCGCTGTGAAATGAAAGCTTTTTTTCTTTATATTTACTTTGTTTTTTTCTTGTTATAATGGGCATAAAGACTTGAAAAATTCAGTGAAAAATTAAAATTTTTTTTTACTTTGCCTTTTTTTTAGTACATTTTTTTAATTGAGGTAGCAGCACTGCATGAGTTTTATTCAGGTGTGCAGGCTCACCTTTTGTCGACTACAGAGCGCTCGTGCCCACCACCACATCTATCACCGTCCTCCAGCACTGGCCGTTGGGTGCACCCCTCTGTGACCTCAGTGTTCTGGTCCCAGTGAAGCCTGTCTCCACCCAGGCCTGTAACCACAGACCGAGGTTGAAGGCCAGGGAGGGTGGTTCTTGGGCCAGATCGGGGGCAGTGCCCCGCCTGGCCAGGCCCTGTCAGAAGCGCCCGCGCCGCAGCCCGCGAGCTGCTGTTCACATGCCGCCTGGTGTTTCAGTGATGATCTGGGATGACCTGAAAAAGAAGACCGTCATCGAGATTGAATTTTCCACTGAAGTCAAGGCCGTCAAACTGCGGCGAGACAGGTAGGTGCACTCTCTGATGTTTTAAGTGAGGATGGCTGAAAGTTTGTAGTTGAAGGAAGAAAATGTTGAGGGAAACAATGTATTGAGATGTGATGATGTAGTGTATGGCCCAAGGACAGAAAGCAGGTTGAGGTTGCTGTAAGGAAGCAGGGGTGTGACCGGTAACCGGTATCCAGGGATTGTCAGTGGACATGACAGTCGCCCAGGGCTCTTGACCCCAGCTTTCCCATGCTGCCTCCTGAAGGGGCGTCTGGGATGGTGTCCGTGACTCTCACCTGCTGAGAGTAGCCAGTTCCCTTCTCCTCCATCGCTTCATGGTATTGAGGAGAATGTGCACGCTCCTCCTAAGACAGCACCTGGGGCAAAGCTCCTGTTGTCACTGGGTTTGTTCTACACTCCGCTGTGGGGACCCGTGCTGGACGCCAGGCCTCGAGTGCGGCTGTGCCCCTGCGCCACAGGGTGTGCCTGCCTGGTCTGCAGAGTCCTTTCCGGTGCCTCCTGCGGCCAGTGCCGAGCAGGCCCACCGCACGGGTCTGTGGTGGTCCGTGTCTGAAACAATGAGGACAAGCTTTGCGTTTTGGGAGAGGAATTGTGACAGCTTGTGTCTTTCTAGGATCGTGGTGGTTTTGGACTCCATGATCAAGGTGTTCACGTTCACACACAATCCCCATCAGCTACACGTCTTTGAAACCTGCTATAACCCCAAAGGTAAGCAGCTGACAGAGCAGCCGGGCCGCGCTTCTCCGTGCAGCCTGCCCCGCATTCGGGCTTGTCCTGCTCCCCAGTCATGGGCCCATCTCGGACGTTCTTTTGTGATTTTTCAGCCCTCAGGAGCTCCTGGGGACACTGGGGTCTGCATTTTTATTGAGTTCCTAGGCCTTCCCCCTAATTTTGTTCTTTGTGACTTTTATCCATTACTTTCTCATATTTTTGGCTTTTTCTCCTCCCACCTTTATTGAAGTAGACAGGAAACTCCCCTTAAGGATGTCATCTGATCAGTTTTAGTCGTTGTAAACTGTCTAACCACTGACAGCAGAGCCAGTCACCAAAATATCCCCTCTGGCCATCCCCCTCCCCACCCAACCCTCAGGTTTCTCTTCTCCAGTGTCTGTCTCACCTTCATGCCTTAGAGTCCTCCACCGTGTGCGCAGTCATCGGAAGTTTTCCTCAGTGTGCGCAGTGGCCTTGTCTTCTCAGGTCCCTGTAGGCCCGAGGGCACGGCCTGTCACCCCTGCACTGTGCGGGCCACTCAGGAGGGCGTCGGCCCTTGTGTCTTGGTTGCAGTCGCTGACGACGCGACTTGGCACCTCCTTCGTGTGCTTGTGGCCTTCTCAACCATGTCGTGTAGTGTCCCCAAGTCTTTGACCCATTTTAAAATTGTGGATCTTACTGCTGAATTGTAGGAATTCTTTATATGGTCTAGAAAAGCTCTTTGCCTTTTTGCCTAACCAGGATTTGCTGTCTTCTGGAAGTTTAATAGCCATGTATCTTCAGTATTGAGCATCTCAGGTTAGTTTTGTGTATCGTGTGAGGGAAAGGCAGTGTCTTTCGCTGTGGCTACCGAGTTCCAGCACCTGTTGTTAAAAGGACTTCACTGTACACTAAATTACTTTGGTTCGTTTTTCACTAAATACCATTTGCTGGATTTTGTGTTCCACTGAGCTGTGTTTATGCCATTCCGTTCTGCCTTCAGCTCTGGAGCCTGAAAGGTCCTGACATCACCCTGCCTGGCCTGGGGGCCGAGTGCAGACCACATAAAGCCCGGGCACCAGGTTCAAGCCCCGGGGACAAACAGAATCTTGAAATTAGGTCGTAGAAGCCCTCCGATCTTGTTCTTATTTTACAGTAAATTATTTCGCTGTTTTAGGGCCTCTCCTTTTCCTTTCCGCTTTTACCGTCAGCTTGCCTCTTCAAGAAAGCCCGTGGAGATAGCAGTGTGGACCTGCCCCGTGCCGCTGGCCCACCTGCCCCCGGGCCGTGCCTTCTTACATGCGCTGTCGGACTCGCTTCTGAGTGTGTTTTGTTTCTCTGCTGCTGCTGCTGCTGCTGCTGCTGCTGTTAGTGGAGAGTGCTCTTTAGATGTGACACTGCATTCTCAGTGGCTGGCACGCAGAAGATGACATTTGGTAAAATTCATTCAGTACGTTCAGCCACATGTTCCCAACTTGGAGGCAATGCTGGGGCAGTGGTTCTGCTTGGCTCTGGCGCCTTCACGATGAAGACTGTAATTCTGACACAAACAACCCACCAGCAAGGCTGGTGCTTCTCTGGGGTGGGCAGGCGAGCGCAGGTGCTGGCTGGGCAGGGCTGACGGCTGTGTTTCTGCGCAGGCCTCTGTGTGCTGTGTCCCAACAGCAACAACTCCCTGCTGGCCTTCCCGGGCACGCACACAGGCCATGTGCAGCTGGTGGACCTGGCCAGCACTGAGAAGCCACCAGTGGACATTCCCGCCCACGAGGGCGTCCTGAGCTGCATCGCTCTCAACCTGCAGGGGACAAGAATCGCAACTGCCTCGGAGAAGGTGCACGCATCCCCCCCGGCCCCACTGGTCATTAAGTCGGTGGCCGCCTCTTCCGTGTGGTAATGAAGGTGCTGGCACCCAAGGAAGGGCGATGCCCAGGTCATCTGAAGGCCGCCTGCTGCTGTGGGCCCAGGGGCCCAGGCCTCTGCTCAACAAGGATGGAGGGAAAAGATGGGTTTCAGAAGGTCGGGGTGCATTTGGGAAAGGGGTTTGTGATATCAACTATTTTAAAAAATTACAAGATTGTGACTCTTTGATAATGAAACACTTTGCTCTATTTCACAGGGGACCCTTATAAGAATATTTGATACTTCGTCAGGGCATTTAATCCAGGAACTGCGAAGAGGATCTCAAGCAGCTAATATTTATTGGTAAGAGCACCATCCTCGCACCCAGAAGCCAGGGCTGTGCTGCTGCCTCTGAGCTGGCTCCGGGGGTGGCAGCTTCTCATCCAGGATTTGTGCAAACGTAGGAGGAGTGTGATGTGTACATCTGCCCTGCATCTGTGCAGTGCCTGCCACTGCTTTTTTCTCATGAACCCCCGGAGACACCTGCTGTGTTCCCGTCATTGTGCAGCCTCCTCGGAGAGATGAGGGGCTCTGTCTACATTGTGGCCACCGCCAGGGCGGCTGGGCCCTCTCGGGCAGCGTCCATTCTTGCCTCTGTGGCTGTCGCAGCTGTTGAGAAGAATTGGGTCTGTGGGATAAGAACATAACTCAGAGGGACGGCCCTTTTCTGAGCGGACTGCTCAGGGCCGCCCTCTGCCCGTGCCAGCCTTGCTCCTCTGATGCGGGGTCAGTGCGGCAGGTGGGGGAGCCTTTGGCGTGCACTGTGGGCGCGAACCCGTCTGCTCTCTCTCGGCAGCATTAACTTCAATCAGGACGCGTCCCTCATCTGCGTGTCCAGTGACCACGGCACCGTGCACATTTTTGCTGCTGAAGATCCGAAGAGGAACAAGCAGTCCAGGTGCTTCCCCTGGGCCGTGGGCGGGGTCCAGTGCGGCCCTCTTCCTGGCCCGTCACGTGACCGCACTGCCGCGGGGCTCCACCATCACCTGCTTTACCCGTGCAAGTGTGAACGGTCCAGGCAGCTTCGCGTGACCGAACCTGGTCCTGATTTTAGGGCTGTGCTGTGTCGGTACCAGAAGACTGTCCAGGGGCTGGTGGCTTGGGGTGTGTTCAGTTGTGAGGACTCAGTTTTCCTGTAAGAAATAAAAATGACATACATGCTACCTTTGCTTTTAATTAAGGCTAGTCACTGCTAGAGAGAGCCGTGTAACTCTGGGTGAGTGTCCGTACTTTCTCCCTGTCCTCACAGTTTGGCCTCAGCCAGTTTTCTTCCGAAATACTTCAGTTCCAAGTGGAGTTTCTCCAAGTTCCAGGTCCCCTCAGGCTCTCCATGCATCTGTGCCTTTGGAACAGAGCCCAATGCTGTCATTGGTAAGTGGTCTCTGGGCAAGCACGACGCCCCTCCTTCCTCTCCCGGGAGCACCACGTGTCCCACTCGGGTCTGCACGGCCATCTGGGGTGTCATCGGCAGCTGGCCTCCGTAGCCCAGGGCATCCTTGGTTCAGAGCGGTTCGCGGTGAACTGATGGCAGAGAGGGTTTTTCCTATTGCTTCCGCCGCCCCCCGTTTGGGCCCTGGTCCGGGTGAGAAAGCGGGGGCGGGCCCTCGGTGTGGGAAGCTCAGCCCTGGAGCAGCTCTGCGGCTCCTGGGGGTGACACGCTGAGTGAGCTGTGTCTCTGCCGCAGCCATCTGTGCAGACGGCAGCTACTACAAGTTCCTGTCCAGTCCCAAGGGGGAGTGTGTCCGGGATGTCTACGCGCAGTTCCTGGAAATGACGGACGACAAGCTGTGACCGCACCTGGGCAGCTGGCCCCTCGGCCGGTCTCCCGGGCGAGCATCTGCCCGCGCAGGGCTGCGGGTGACCGTCGGAGGGGTGCTGGGACTTGCCTGGGCTGCGTGTGGCTGTATCTGCGCCCCTTTCCGCCCCAGCTTGGGCGAGACCAGCCTGGAGGCCCGCGTGCTCGGCTCTGAGCGGCTGGCGTCTGGCTTGTTCCCGTCTTCACCCGTGGCGCGGCTCTCCTGGTTCTCGCGTCACTGCCCCTCACTGGGCTCCGCACGGAGGGAGGTGAGCAAGGGTGGACCTGTGGACAGCGAGCTGTGTTGGCCATAGGCGCCCCACTGCGTGTGCTGGGTCTGTCGGGCCGATGAACACGTGTAAATGTTCGATCTTCCATTATAACCAGAGTTACATAGAATAATCATACCAGCAGCTTGCCTTAGAGAAGGGGAAGGGAATTCCTTCTCCCGTCTGAACGTGAGGAAAAGCACCACTGCCGTGTCCATGACATGGCGGGCTTATCCCGAGTCCTGCGTCTGGTCTCTGCCCATCTGTGTTGGAACTGAGGCCCAGGCCGTCCCCGTGGTCTCCTGCTGAAACTCCTGGTTAGACCCCAGCTTCCCTCTTACATGTGGGGATGTGACACGGAGGCTTAGAGGCAGTGAGAGACAAGAGGCGCCCGCTCGCCCGCCCTGGAGAATGTGGAGGCTCCAGCCTTCTCCCACCTCCCGGGCCTCAGAGGCACCGAGTGACGGGCACTGAGCATTCTAACACTCGGCGGCTGAGCAGGCGATGGATGGGCTCTGTTGTTAGTCCTACTTAAGGTATGTATTTACTTTTCTTAAATTCCCTTTAGAGAAATACTTCTGCGGTTCTGACTTCAGGTTGCAAACGTTTATCTGCAGCAGCAAATTCTTGGTTTTGTCCGTTCTTTACTGTCATGTAATCAGCTAACTTTGTATGTGGATTTCAATGTAAAGTATGCATGTTACTTTTATGTGTATTTAATCATGAACTTTAATTTTGCACACTTATTTGTAATTTTTCTTTTGAATAAAAGTGACTAATTTTGTTGTACTCTGCCTGCCGGGGAAAACAGTCACGCACACGGCACGGCCCTGGGCCTGAGTGTCCAGGGCTGCAGGGTGCTCACCCGGGGGCGGGGTGTCAGGGGTCCGTCACGTGGAGACCTGTTGGACAAGGAAGTAGAGCGCAGTGGTGTCACCGCCAGCTGGTGAGGCGGGAGGTGGGCTGTCGGGGTTAGTCAGAGCCCGGAGGCCAGGCCACAGGGTGCACAGCCCAGGAGCAGTCGGGCGAGGGCAGGCCCTGGCCCCACTACTCCTTCAGAGGACGGGCCTCGTGGGTGGAGCTTGGGGGCGCGGGGGGACTTGTAGGTGGCCATGCGCTGACGAGCTGTGCGGGGCTCTGGTTGACCCCTGAGGGTCTCGCCTGGAATTTCCCGGGTCGCCTCCTCTTCAGAGGCCGGCACTGCCCACCCAGTGCCTAGAGGGGGGAAGAGTGCTGCTGGCGTGAGGGCTACCCGCCTTAAAGTGGGTGCCTGGGTGGGGAGGTGTGGGGACACTCCTCGCGCCCTTGTCGTTCAGCCCGAGTGCGGGTCAGGCCCAGTGGAGTTGTCCAGCACCCTTCCCGGTGTCTGCACGGGCAAGTACCGGTGGCTTGTCCACTGCTCTCCAGTTCCCGCCACCCAGGCCTCTGCTGTGGGGGTGCCGTGCCTGCGCCCACGCGCTCCCAGCCCTTGTCCCCCAGTCCTCGCAGGCAGTGCCTGCTGGGTCGTCCCTGGGCTCTAGCTGTCATGGCCTCGGGACACCAGGAGGGGCCGCTCCCCTGCCCTGCAGGTTTCTGTCCTCAGAACGGGGCCCAAAGCAAGTTACTGATCTGCAGCCAAGGGAGCCCCTGGCATGGTTAGACATCTACCCGCCGGCGTCCTCGCATCGCTGCTCGTCCCATCTGCATTCCGGAAGAGCCCCCTGGAGGCCTGGCAGTGTCCGACTGAGGCCCATGCAGCACAGCCCGCCCTTGGGCCACCCCAAACGCGCTGCGACTTCCCGAGCGTCTCTGGAGGGAGGTCTCGGGGGGCAGCCAGGGGTGCGCCCAGGACGCAGCTCTGGAGTGTGGTGGCACGTCAGCGCCGGCCTTGGGGCCAGTCTGCTTCGGGGCGCTGTTCAGACTAGTGTGGACGCTAGACACGCCCTTCAGAGCCTGTTTCCTGTGCCTGTCCCCGTCCAGCTGAATGCCACCGCTCGCTGCCGCGGCCTGAGGAGGCACGGTGGCCAGCGTGTCTGCAGACCCTGGCTGCAAGCTGGACGCCTTCCGGCCAGACGCTCCAGGGGCCTGTGAGGAACCAGGTCAGGCACCACCTCCCTCGACAAGGAAGGAGGACTGCAGCCACCCCGCCCGCCCGCTGCCTGTTTGCACGGCCCAAACCTCCTCCCAGGTAAAGCCTGCTTTCTGCAGCCGCGGTAAAGCCCACCTGGAGTTGCCGCTCTGAAACCCAGTGTTTCCAGTGAGGAGCAGTCACCCCTCCCTCCGTCTGTGGCGGGGGCGTGCCTGTCCCCTTCAGCCGGCCAACACCGCCCTTCATCTCTGCTGTTTGAGGCCTCAGTGTGACTGGCTCCCTCAGCTCTCCCAGCCCTGTGGGTGCTCGGGGAGCGCTGCCCCAGCACTGCACCTGAGGGCACACTTTGGGCACCTGAGAGCTGTGTCCTTGTTGGTCGTGGGCTTGGGCGGTGACTGGCCTCTGCCGGGATGCCGCCGTTTTGTTGAGGGTGCAGGCAGGAAGGACGGCAGACAGGCAGGCTGGGCAGGAGGAACGTCTGTTTAGTTGTTGACTCTGGCTGTTCCCCCTCAGACCGGGCTCGAACCCACAGCGGTGTGGCCCGCGCTCCTCCGCAGGTGACCAACCGACTGCTGCTGCACCAGGGCCCAGTTACGATTCCTTTTTTCGGTGAGTTCAATCTACAAACATTCAAGGTCATTATTGACATGTAACTTATTTTGCTGCTTTCTGGGGTTTGTGCGGACAGTCACTGTGCTCTTTTGTACACTGAAAACTTTGATGTTACCATTAGTTTTCATTTACTTATTTTTTCTGTGGATTTAAATTTTGACATTACTCTGGGTTTTACATAAAGTTTTCTTTCTGAAGCCATCTATTTATTTATTTAAAGAGGGAGGCAGGAAAGCAGGGGAGGAGGAAGCATTTCTATTTGTTCTTTTACTTTCTGGTCCCCCCCCCGGACCCAGGTCCCTGTCCCACATCCAAGTCACAGGGCGCGCCACTTACAGCCCTTTAACTTGAAAGCAGATTAGTCTTGAGTTCTTTCTAAGATCCCACATTTTTACTCTCCTTCTACATTTTCTATTTTCGGTGTCAATGCTTTCCAGTGGAGTTTAGTTCATTTTATAGAAATTTCTTTAGTGTATATTGCAAGGCTGGTTTAGTGGTTTGAATCCCTTTAACTTTCATTTTTCTGGGAAGCTCGACCAAGGGCCTTCTGCCCTTTTCTCCATGTGGGGTGCCTACAACGCAAGTGTTTTTCCTCTTGACGTCAGTCTCGTATGTCTTTTCTATTCTCTCTTCTCTCTGCTGGTCAGCTGGGTGCCTCCCCTGCCTTTCTTCGAGATTGCTGGTTCAACCAAATGCTTCCTCCAGCCTCCTGTGTGTAAGTTTCCAGTATTTCCTTTGTTCTGTATCTCAGTTTGTTCATTGTTCTAATTTCGGTGAGCATCATCAAAATGGTTGTTTCGAGATCTTCTTTTGGTAGTTTACTTCTTTTGCATTAGGATTTTCTCTGGGGTTTTGTTTTGATCCATTATCTGGGGTAATCTGTGTCTGGTGCTCTGTTTATTTCTAAGGATTATGCTAAAGGCTTTCTTTTCCTGTCTTGATGCGATGGCCTGTGCTGGGGTTTCTGGGTGCAGTGCAGCCTGGAGCGTGGGCTCCCGTCGCTGGGGTCAGGCCTTAAACTACAGGCAGGTTCAGTGGCCCCAGGAAGCCCGAGAACCTTCGCCCTGAGAATGACTAGCAGCTGCCTCTGATGGGGGGCTGCCCTCTGGCCTTCTCCAACACGGTGCCGCCTGTGCCGGCGCCAACAGGACAAGTGCCTGGGAGGACAGGACGCACAGCAGCGAGACGTCTCCGCTCATGGCCAGGCTTCCCTCTCTCCTCCCGCTGAAGCATTTGGTTTCCCCTGGATCTGGGACTTGAACTCGGGATGCGTAGCTTGCTGCTTCAAAGGTGATTGATCTAACCCCTGCTTCACCGGGGTATATGTATATTTTTAAATGGCATTTGTTGAGAATACTTTATGTTCCAGACACTATGCCAAGGAAGGCATTTTCTTTTTTCTGTCTTCAAAACATCATTTTTAAAATTCTACTGAAAGAATACTGCATCGTAATACAGGTGGCAAATCAACAGCTGTATGTAAGTCCCCTCCACCAGTCCAGGTCTTCATTCAGCATGTGAGCGAGCCCCTCCGCCCAGTTTGCCCACCCTCCCTTGCAACCACTCATTTTATATGTAAGAGCCCAATTTTGTTTTAGTTTATTTTCTTTATATGCCAATTTTCTCTTTATTCACGGAATATTTCACTTAAGTTGTTTTTAAATTCTATAAATTTTCATGTATTTTTTCACCCCGGCCCCAGGTCCCTCAGGCTTTACATGGCCTGTACCTGAGCCAAGGGGCGCATCAACTGTGAATGTTTAAGCATTTGCCCTCATGGAATGATAAAAGTCATCGCTCTGAAGTCTGTTTCTGATTATTCCTACGTGTAGAAGTTGATATATTTCCTTTCCCTTTAGAGATTTTCATGTGTATTTCTATCTGGTCCTCTTCCATGTCACACGGTCCTCGAGAGTGAGTGGCTCTCGCTTCTGCAGGCAAACGGCGCGTCTCGCTTCACCTGCCCGCTGGCCGCTCCCGCGTGCTCTGGAGCTCGGCCGCCGCTGCCGCAGCGCTCCCCCCCGCCCCCTCCACGTGGTCTCGGTGCATCACGTGCGTCACAGGTCGGTCCAGGGTGGTCAGGGGTGAAGCCCCTTCTTGACCCTTTGCTGCGACCCCCACACTCCCGCCAGGCAACCCCCGCTCTCCTGGTCCTTCGCTTTACTAAACGCTCTGGTTTTGGCCTCCCCGTGAGGCTACGCCCTTGTGGGCCTGTGTATAGTGAGGCCACACCAGAGGGACAAACAGGACAAATACTAGGGTCCCCCCCCCCACGTCTTGTCCAAGTCCCTCGTGTCTGCCGCACATTCTGGTCAACACTCTGGCTCTGACATTGGCTCCTGCAGAGTGAATCTGATGTCCAGCTGTCCCAAGGGGGCCGAGGGGGCCGTGTGTCCAGGAAAATGCTGCTGCGCTGGGGAGCTTCGTTCCTGCCCAGCCCCGGCCCTTTCCTTTCAGTCCTCGGTGCTGTTTTAGGAGGGCGTCAGGTTGGCGCTGAGACCTGTCTGAAGCGGGTTTGATCGCTGTGCACAGACGCGGGGACGGAGCAGAGGCGGTCGCTCTAGCTCAGGGCCCCGCGGAATCCCACCGGCACCGGTGCCGCCTCCGCCGAGTGTTCAGCCTGGGACAGACCTGGCAACTGCGTGTGGGTCGGCAGTTGTCCCCCGAGCGCACTGCGCATCTGCCATGCGGGAGGGACTTCTTCGTGACCACGTTCCTGAGACCAGAGCTGCCTCCCGGCACCACCTCGGGGATAAAGGTAAAAGAACTGTCACCTCTTTGACTCAGTTTAACTTCTACAAGGGACCTAATGACACCCCAGAGAGCGAAGTGGGGAGTTAATGCCTTTTATAAAGTGTGTACTAAGGACACAATCTGTAGGTCTGACAAAACCCAAAGACGGCCTTTTGTTAGGAGGGAAGGTGTCAGTGAGCAGCACGACGGCTTTCACGCTGTGAGCGCTGAGGGAAACCTCAGGCCCAGGCGCTGGCGGCACAGGGCCCTGTGTGGCCCCAACAGCACGTGTCTTTAGAAAGGGTGTTCGTTTCTGCAGAAGGTTGTGACTAGCAGGCCGCAGTCAGCCCTGACTCAACGGTTGTGGGGCGTCCCTCCCACTGCCTGAGGCCGCAGCGGCTCCTAGCGCGTCTCTGCTCACAGGCGTGAAGTAAACGCAGAGAATGCCTGCTGCACGCTGTTGAAATGACCATGATACTCTCTTCAGTAAAAATTGATAAAAATATTTTATTGAATTTCAGTAACTTGGTACTTTTAAAAATTTCAAATCTTTGCACACAAATCACCACTATACTTCCTAGAATAGTGGAGGTTAGTTAGGACTTGAAGATTGTCACCCGTCTCCTGTGTCACACAGAAGTCCCAAGTCCGGACACTGCCCACGCCCTGACCATGAGCGAGACGCAGTGGACTCTGCCGAAGCCAGCGGACGCGCAGCCAAGGGCCCAGAGACACATCGGGAGACATGTCGTTCGGGGGCAGGTGAGTTTCCCTTGTGTGTGTTTGGTTCAGGGCAAAGCTGCTGACATGAAGTCTCTAGTCCTTCGGGGAGCTCAGAAGTTTGGCAACGGTTAAAGCAGAGACACGCGCAGGACTGCCGGCCGGAGCCGGGCCGGGCCGGGGCCCCTGCGTGCCCAGGGCCCGTGGGAATTATGAAGTCTTAGAAGTGCCTGGGACGTGGTGAGTTTGCTAATCAGTGTTTTCCTGCCCCCGCTTGACACTCTAACATCCACAAGCCAGTAACGAGCTGCCTGAGCAGGGCAGCGAGAAGGGGGGCCTTCCCCTCGGAATAGGCGCAGGGCCGCACCGCCTCCGCTTAGACTCGAGAACGGGGTGCCTGCCTGCTGTCGTCCCAGCAGAAATCCCTCCAGACCACGCAGCCTGTTAACTTTAGGCTCAGAAATAAGCACCAAGGAGTCACATCTGCTGTGAAGGCGTCCAGGGCGCCTGGTCCGAGGCACCCACGCCCACGTCCCGTTCACCTGCCAAGCCCTGTCAGGGGCTGTGGTGGCCTAATGGGCTGGACTGAGTGCAGTGACCCAGCCACAGTGGGCACAGTGCAGCCCCCATCATTTTGCAGACCACAGACCTTCCGAGTAAAGAGAGAAAACATACATTCCAAGGTGTCTAAAGTGCCAGGGGTCGCAGCGGCTGCCCGAGGTCTCCGACCTCTGTGCCTCCGTCTGCACCAGGGCTTGAACGTCACAGGTGGTCCCGGTCACACGATGGGTTTGCTTTTATTTTTCAAGTGGCTGAGTTATCAATCCAGCTAGTGCGCGGTCATTTCATCATTTTAATGTGCATTATCTGCGTAACATGGTGACAGCTCCAGACTGTGGATCGACACACAATACTTAGAACAGGTTTATCATATTTGGTCTTTAGGTAAATAATAACTGTTTTAAAGTTGCCTAAATATACCATTCTGAGCCATTTCATTCCACCAGGAAAATACAGGGTTTTTTCCTCTCAAAAAAAAAAAATTAAATACCAAAATAACTACATTTAAATAAATAACGTTGTGGTGATGACATTTAAACTTCACAATAAGGCCAAAGCCGTCTTCCACGTGCATGGCTGTGAGACCGCGACCCAGGACTCTGCGGGCGGGGCTGCTCTGTGCCTGAGGCGCACGGGCGTGCCCGGCCCCCCACTTCCCATTCTCACACCTGCTTCCTTTGCTCAGGAGTTTGGTTGGAGAGAAGTCAGCGTTAGACTTGAGGGGAATTGCCCAGCGCAGATCGAACGACCCGGAGTCCCCCTCAGGGTGGCTGAGCCTCACTGCGGGGCTGGACAGACACAGCACAGCGAACATTCGTTAAGAGGGGCGTGAGGGTAAAAGAGCGGATCTTTTTTTCCCCCCAAGGAAGTACTAATAGGTCTGTCATTTTAAACATACACAATAGTTAGGAGACTTGTTTTACTTAAGAGTGGAAAATTATGCCAGGGACAAAGTCAACACAAACAACGAAAAGTAGCAAGAAGGGGGAACGTAAGTGCAGCTCTGCTGTCGTGGCTCCACGCAGCCGCGGGCTCCGTCTGTCCACCTCTATCCACCCTGCGTGGCGGTGGAGGGAATTCATCAGCAACTGCTCTAAGGAGGAGAATGTGCAGATGTCACCGAGCAGCTCCATCTGAACTTTAACAGGACAATGAATCATTCCAAAGGCTGAAAACAAACAATAAAACAAAACTACGGTTTCTTTTTCCCAAATGAAATCCACATGAAAGGTCCTGTGTGATTCCAAAATTTCCAGAGTAGAAATGGAGTGATCTGAAATGTCAAAGACCCCATTATTTTGTAAAGAAAAAGTACACCTCAAAATATTCTAATTCCATGGGAGAACAACAAAATACTGTCTGGTCTGTCCAAGGGCCCCGTCCCTGGAGGGCCCGCCCGGAGGACCTGGGCGGCGTCCAGCCAGGAGGGTGAGTCCCGTCTGGGGTTCCGCGAGCAGACGGGGCTGTCCCCGGACCAGGCCGTGTCGCGGTGGCTTCGTTCAGGTGTGACTTGTCTTTGACGTAAGGAGTCTTAAGGCCGCCTGGGTTCGTGTTCAGTGCTCGGCGTGTCCACCCGCAGGGCCCTCTGCCTGCCCAGTGCGTTCGCACGTCGGCGAGGCAGGTCTCCTTTTGGCACCACAAGATTGATCATCTAAACGGAAAGCCCCCGGTCGCTAGTTCGGGATGCCCTTCTCCCTCGTGGCTGCCGGCGGCGGCTCCACACTGAGGGCCACAACCACACTCTCTTCTTCCGTCTTGACGCGCTTCAGCTCCGGCTGCTCAGACGGGTCGCCGTTCTGGCGTCTCGTGGGCAGGGAGGCCGAGGCCGATGCGTGTGTCGCCAGCATGTGCAGAGGACTCGCCGCCGCTGCAGAGAGACAGTGAGTGAGACCCACAGGCCCCGAGCCCCGGGCGTGGGCTTCTGAGTGACCGGCAGCAGCCGGTGGCTGAGGTTCTGGTGGCTGGCTGGACCCATGGGGACCAGAAAGCACACAGCAAGTCAGCTGTGTGCTCAGTGGTGCTTTTACCAACAAGAGCAGGGCCGCCCGCCGCCCCAGCAGTGTGCGCGGGCTGACCAGACCCTGTGACGGGGCACAGGCACGGGTGAGGCCCTAGGAAGCATCTCCGAGCAGGAGACCACTGGCCCATGCCCCGCACGGCCACACGACTGGGAGGCCAGCAGCAGAAAGCAAGCCGGCAGGAGGCTTTGGAGGGGCTGCCAGGGGCCTAGACCAAAGCAGCACAGGACTCTGAGCTCTGTCCTGCTCTCACCGAAGACGTCGCGCCAGAGCTGGACCTTAAGGAGTAAGAACCAAAGGCTAAATGTCAATACACCCGGAGCTGCGCAGGGGGCTGTGAGATTTCTTCCCAAGAGTTGGAATTTGAAGTTAATGAAGAGATGAGGAAGGGTGCCTGTGCCACCCAGTCAGTCCCAGCAGGCTGGTGTGAGGACCGAAAATGCACCTGGGCGGAAACTTACTCGGTGAAGCTGGAAAAACCCACAGGAACGCAAAGGCTCTGGAAGGGCCCAAGAATTCTGACCAGGGAACGAGCACCAGGACGAGCACCCCGATTTCAGGACTTCCTGCAGAGCACCAGTCCCGCTGCCCCAGCCGCCAGCGCGGGGCCGATACTCTGCGGAAAATCAGCCCCAACCCTCACTGCTCCCATTGTGACAACTTCGTTCAGAATGGGCCACAGACCTTCATGTAAGAGCAGAAACTATGGAACACCTGAAGGAAACAAAGGCGAAGATCTTTGTGACCAGGGGCGGGGGTGTCACCCATCCACAGGGAGAAGGGACGCCGCCCCCAGGAAGCTTCTGGAGCACCACGGCAGAGACGGGTACCGCGCGTCTGCAGACACCATCTAGCCCAGGAAAGTTTCCGCAGGCGCAAGACGGGAGCAGACGACCTCAGAAGAGGCTCAGATGTCAAATAAGCAGAGACTGTCAGACGGATCGGTGACCGGAGAAAACACCTAAGCATGAAAACCACCGAGAACGCAAGCAGCTGGCACACCGTGTCGTGAGGCGGAACACTGCTGGTCCCCCAGCAGAAGCCCCACTTGCTCTCCATCTGTGAACTGGGGTTGTGCCCAGCATCTCGGGACATGTGCCCTGGGGCATGGCAGGGATGCAGAGGGGCCACAGCTTGACCAATTTTTGCCTGGACACCGGGAAGAAAGTGAACAAAAGGCTCAGGAGGCGAAACGAGAGGGCTGGTGCGCACCTCCAGCCCCGTCCGTCCCATCCCGCCTGTCTCCTATCTGGAGAGCTCCCTCCAGGCCCAGAGGCTTGGGGATCCCACAGGCTGCAGCAGACACAGGACGCTCCTCTGGAGCCTTTCTTGTCCCATGTAGGGTCTCTGCGCAACGGCCCTGCTTCCCAGGCCTGCAGGCCACCTGGCGGGGGGGGGGGGGGCACCCCAAGTCACAGGAACTGGAAGGGTGGATCCCACTACTTTGAAAACAAAGGTCCTCCTGGTCCAGCTTACTTGGGGGGGAGGGGGTGCTGGTCAGGAAGCTCCCCTCCCTCTGCTCTGACAACCAGGGAGCCAGCCAAGGACAGGCCCCAGACGTCCCAGCACCGTGAGGAGGGACAAGGGCAGACCAGGGGCCTCCTTGTGTCTGAACGTACACGAGCAGCGGCCATGGTGCTGGGGTCACCCCAATGCCCCGACTTCACTCAGTAGCCGCATGGTGCCAGCTCACTTTGGCATTAAGCCAAGTGTGGGGCACCATCCCTCCCTGACACACAACACTGGTGGCGGGTGAGGGTCCCCCATCACGGGGAGGGCCGAGAGCAGTGGAGGGGCTCAGGCTTGACATATACGCTCATGTTCGCAGAGCCCGGGATATCACAGCCTGGCCCTCGCCCACTGCATCTGGCAGCCTGGGACGCATGGACCTGGAGAATATTCTCTTAGGCGGCTATGGAGGCTGATATCCTCCAAAGGCCAGCCTTTGGGATGTGGCTGTGTCTCTGGGGACGTGCACGCCATTTACATACAAAGGAACGAGGGCAGACCACCACCTTACACAAGTCACAAAAACCAATTCAGATGAGATCGGAGGCCTAAGTATAAGCACTGAAGATACAAGGCTCTTAGAAGAAAACAGCCAGCGGTAGACATTCATTGCCTTGGATTTGGGGCTGGATTCTGAAACAGGATGCGTTGATCCCAAACAGAAAGGAAGAGAGAATGTGCTTCATCAATTCAACGCTTGCGCGGTGACAACACGATTGCGTGTGAAAGACGAGCCCCGAGCGGAGAACGTGTGCGCCTCGTGTCCGGTCAGCCCCGTGTCCGACAAGTAAAGAGGCCCAGCAGCCAAAAATGGGGAGACACGCCACCCAGAAAATGGGGAAAGGGCTGGCGTGGACATTTCTCTGAAGAGGACACGTGAAAATCCTAAAGCCCGAGGACATCCGTTCACCACCGTCAGAAGCGAGGGAAACAGAGCAGAACCATAGTGAGCTGCCACTTGACACCCGCGGAGCTGCTCCGCTCGAACCAGGGGCCTCGGCCCTCCCCAGGGCCGGGGTGCAAGAGGCCGTGGCGGAGCAGCGCAGCAGAAGAGGTGGCGAAACCCCAACACCTGCGCAGATGTTCTCGGAGGATGAACGGACACCAGTGTCCAGCCACCAGGGAGAGGGCGGTGTAGCCCGGTGACGGGCGGGGCGGGGAATGGACAAGTTAGAGGCGTTGGAATGCACTTTCTGTCACTGCACTTAAAAACAGCAAATTCGATGCTAAGTATGTTTTATGACAATTACAATCATAATCGATGACTCGAACCCCAAGGAGATACTGGGTGCAAGTGAAACAAGAAGCTGCTGCCGTGTTCCACGCGAGCCCTCCGCTTAGAGACGCACGCTTAGTGGGAACGGGGGTCATGACAGAGTGGACGGAGGGACAATGGGACAAGATCGGGTAGGATCTAACATCCAGAATGCTTGACACTCTCCACGGCGAGCTGTCTGAGAAATCTGTCAAAGCCGCCACAGTGATGCCGGGCCAGGTCGGGCCGGCCTGCACACTCCCTGGCACCCAGGAGATGCGCCAGAGGGCGCAAGAGCACGGGCCAGAGTGCCCTCAGCTCTGGGCAGACTAGTGGGGGGTCTCCTTCCCCTCGGGAATCGCTCAGTAGGGTCCAGAGGTCACACCACGGGGCCTTCTGTTCTCGTTCACTCACTCAAAGCAGCTCGCTTATCAGAGTCCCAGTTTGGGTTGGCAGCTTCTGATTCTGCCAGTGGGTTCCTGTGGGGAGGGTGGGGCCATGCACCTGCAAAGAGCCGCTGGCACGCCTGACCCGGCCACCGCACTGCTCCCGGGGCGGCAGGGCTCCAGGACGCCGTTCCCCCGCCTGGCGCAGCACCAGAGGGCTTGCCGAGCCAAGCACAACAGAAGGGCCAAGATACTGCATGGCCACCCGGCACAGCCCACCCAGGGGCCGCACTGCCAGACAGGTGACCGTAATGTCCACGCAGGGACAGCTCAGGCCGGCGCGGCAGGTGTCTACAAAAAGTGCGTGTTTGCACCACTCTTCCCGCAACGTGGCTCATTCTCGCGACAGCGCTAACGCCCTAACAGCTGCAACCGACATCAGGGCAGCCCTCCCTCCAGGCGAGAGTGGGGCCTCCGTGCCATGTCGCCCGTGGGACGCCCGCCGGGGGCACTCACCGCTGCTGACCGGGCCATGGGCGGCAGGGATGGGCACCACGTGAGTCCCGTTCTGCGTCACAGTTTTGACTGGAAGCTGGTGCTGCCCGAGAGGGGCCTGCTGCACGATGGTGACTGTCTGCACGGGGGCGGCCTGTGAAGCCTGAATGACACGGCTGACCGCAGGGACGGGCTCCACTTTCACTGAAAGGGAAGGGAGAGGAAAGGGCACCAGCTAACGACACCAGAAAACAGAAACAGGAGTGAAAAAGAATGAGACTTAGGAAACTGAAACACTGCTGTTTCCTTCTAAGTAAAATTCCGTCATGTTTCCAAAGACAAGGCCTCCTGGTCAGGTGGCTGGCAGGCGCCGAGCGGGACGTGCCCCGGCAGTCAGCAGGGCTCACCTCTGACCTCTCGGTGATCCCCGTTCTCCTGTGGCTCTGCCTTCGGGGGGGCCAGCACGGCCGCCTGCGTGACCACAGCCTGTCCAGAGACGGTGTATGTGTTTGCCGGGGCCAAGCCTGCCACGCTGGCGACGGACACGGCCGGGATCTGGTGGACGACGTGGACTGTCTGCACGACGGGCTGCTGGGAGGCGGAGGGGGGTGCGGGGGCAGCGACGGCGTAGGCGACGGGCTTGATGGTTGGCGGCAGCTGTCGCTGCACAGCGATCAAGACGGGCTGACTGGCCAGCGGCGAGCCTGTGGGCAGGCAGCGGGCAGGTGAGGCCCCGTCCTGTGCCCCCTCCCCAGCAGACTGGGCCAGAACGGACCACGACGAGAGCAGCACCTTGTTCCAGCTGGGCCCTGTAACTCATGCAGTGACTGTGGGACACTGCCTCTTCCCAAGGCTCCCCCCGCTTCTGCCCGGCCCATGGGGCCGGCCCGCCTGGGAACGCACTGCATCTTGCTGGAGCCACGAGCCGGACATCTTGAAGGCAGAGGGCTCAGGGGCCTGGCCACCCACCTTGCTCCCCAGTTTAGTGCTCAGAGACACCCCCATCGGGGCGTCACAACACAGGCTGACACCCACCAGGAGCGGAGCCACGACAGCATCGTGGGGACGTGCCTCCACGTATGTTTTCTCGAAGGGGAGCAGAGGCAGGAGGAGAGGGAGCAGCAGCACGTGTTTACTGGCACTTGGCTGTCCGTCTTGGTGCCCACCCCACGCTGGCCCCTGGACACGAGCCCGGGTTCTGGGGGTGGTGAGGCTGTGCCAGCCATGGACCTAGGCACCAGTCGCTGGGATGTGCCAGTGCCAGAGACTTAAAAAAAAGTGTTTTTAACACACCACTCAGCCTAGGGCTTGAATTTTTGCTGAGTTGCAACTTTGTAAGTAAATTTTGAAGTGTCCGCCTACTCTACTAGCGGACTTTCAGTTACGTTTAGTGGTTCACTAACTACTTTGTTTGTTCCCCGAAACCAGGTCCCTGGGATGTGCATGGACTGCGTCCCTCCAGAGGCGGCTGAGCCACCGCTCCTCTACCAGGGCACGTCACGGACTTTTTCCCTCCAATTACTGTCAAGTGTGTCTGCTCTACGTTATTTCTCCTGGGGGTGATCCGTCAGAGCCTTGGCCGGATGAGGCAGTGACTGAGAAACAGGTTCCATCTACTTTGTGCCCTCCCGGCCCCGACCTCAGACCTAACCCTTAGCCGCGGGGCCACTGGTTAGTCCAAACCAGTTCAGGCGGCCCTGGCAGCGCAGGGGTTGGGTCAACTGCCTCCAAAGGACACAGGCCACACAGCCCTGGGCTCGACTCGGGTCCGGGAGGGACGTCACCAGTGTGAACAACTAAATGAAGTAAGTAAAATGCTTCTCCTCTCCCTGCCTGCCTGCCTGCTCGCCTGCCTTCCTGTGTGCACCTGTCCTTTAGGAAATAAGAACGAATTCGAGCTGCACGCCAGTCAGCGAGAAGACTCTTACAAACTGCAGGGGGCAGCCCGCACGGTGCGGGGCCCTCTCTCGGCTGCACGAGGACTCGGCACCAGGCACCAAGGAGCGGAGGCCTCTCTGGGGGCCCCACTGGGTCTCCTCTGACCCTGCACAAGCTGTCGGCCCACCTGCCCTCTCCAGGTCTTACCTGGTGCGCTCTGAGCAAACCGTGCCTCCTGGATGACAGCAAGTTTGGGCTGCGAGGAACCAGGCTCAGGCTCCAAGGGGGCTGGGGAGCCTTCCCGTGACAGGCTCTCAGGCGTCTGGGCGCCACTGGAGTGAGCAGACAGCACGCCCGCGTGGTTGGGGGAGGCTGGGGCACTTCTGTGTCACCAAGAAGAAGACGGGGTTTCAGATGGAGCATTCACAAAGTGGCCATGTTTTCATAAGTGTTTTGTAAAAGGAGGGTCACTTGTCTTCTGATCAACGAGCTCTCCTCCGACCAGAGCGAGGAGCCACGCGAGCGAGCACGGCGCTCACTGCTTTGCTTGAAAACAGAATCTACTGATGAAGCTAATATGTGTGATTTTAAAATTAGGAAAATGAACACTGTATCAGAGGGAACAGCTCACCACCGTCGTCTTGCCAACCTACGTTAACAACTAAGCCGTGAGCTCAGTGCTAGGGAGGCGTGTGTGTAAATGTTACAGACGCGTCAACAGCTGGGACAACTAGAGAAGACATGGGTGGCATCCAACACTGTTGACTCTCCATCTCCACATTAACTCTCACCTGGGCGTCCCTCATTTTCAAAAGGGGGGCTCAGCACCGCTCCTCTTTACCTTGAGGACAGCGGCCCCAGAGGGGTCCGGAAGCAAGGCACGCCCCGCGGCCGTCTTTTCCTGAAAGCCTGCTCCACCAGCTTGCTCTCGGAGGCGGGGTCTATCCTCCAGAACGAGCCTTTGCCTGGCTCTTCCTGGGAACGCGGTACTTTGATGAAATAGCGATTCAGAGAGAGATTGTGGCGAATTGAATTCTATGAAACAAAAAAAATTACAGCGTTCACATCCTTCTTTGCTCAGACATAGCCACGCTCCGCAGTCCCAGTGCCACAGAGCAGAAAGCGGGAGCCGGCACCTGGAGGGCAGGCGGACTAGGAGGGGCTCCCAGGAGCAGCCCCAGGGTGGGAGCGGACAGCACAGGGAGGCCAACTCCCCCTGGTACTGAGCAGGACACCAGGGACATCGCTGTCTGCACTGGCCTTTCCTGCCAACTGCTCCCTCCGCATCGGGAGTCAGAGCTGAGGTGAAAGAACTGGCTCAGGAGCGAGCGCTCCGACACCAGGAGCTGAGAAAGCGAACACAGGCTGGGACCCTCCCGGCCGGCGTCTGCGCGCGAGCCGGGCTGGAGCCTCTGAAAGGGGAGGAGAAACCGGATGAAAGCCATGTGTTCAGGCAGCGCACCAACTTACATTAACGTTTCAAGTAAAAAATAAATGAACGGGCGGGGGCGGCACGTGGGGGCGGAGTCCACGGGACCAGGGCCCGTGGTGGCGTGGTGGTGGGCAGCGAGTGCTGACACGTCCGGGAATTGGGAACCTGCACAAGTGAGTTTATCTGAAGGTGTAAAATAAGTTACTGCAATTTTTTAAAAAGGTAAATTAGCACTGCAATGTAAACACTGAGTAAACTTCAGGGCTCTCCAAAAACCACTCCGAGTGCGCGCCTCAGTGCCTTCGGCAGGCACAGCTGAGGCCGGAGGCCGCTCCAGATCAGCTTGTCAGATGCTGCTTTCCGCCAGCTCGGGCAGCTCAAGTCCCTCCCGCCACAGGCCACAAGGGCAGCGAGACTGCCAAGATGCAGTCAGCTGACATTCAGAGCATTCCAGTCATCCTGGAGCGGGTCCCTGTTGATGCGCTGCCATCGGGTTAGCGATAACCCATCGACATCTGTCTGTGGGTCCCTCCAGAAACTCAAGTGAGACCGTTACTGGAGTCCCGTCACAGACAGAGATGACTCGCTCTTCCCCGACAGCACTCGGGCTGCAGAGGAAGGCAGACTCCAGGACGGGGCTGAGGGGCACCCGACAGGACTCTGCAGACGCTGGATGAGGCCTCTGGCTCTCCTGAGAGCAGGGCCGCGTGCTGGGTGTGCAGGCCCAAGAGCAAGACGGCGGCTGTGCACGGATGGGTCACATGCAGGCCAAGTAGGGACCGGGGACCAGGGTTTCTCCCGGGAGAACAGGACCTGGCCTGGAGTGCCACTGCTCCATCAGCCCTCAGACTGAGGCCCAGGGTAGGTGAGTTGAGTTCAGGGCGGTGCTGCCTTCTGTTCTAACCCTAACAGCTCTCACGTCTCCTCCCTCTCGCGACAATCCCACAGGCAAATGACGCCCAGCCGAAAAACAGCACCTGATTTTCCAGCCAAGGTGACTAGAAAATTGAGTAAGAGAGTTTAATGTTAAAACATAAACCTTTTCTGAGGTTTGGTCAAACCAAGCTGCATACACTGAAAGTTCACTCATTTGGGCTCCACTGATTCAAAAACTGTTAAAAAGCATGTAGAACCCACTCACATACAGTCAGTCAGTCGACAGTGAAGGAGCCAAAAGCATTCGATGGAGAAAGGAAAGTCTCTTGGACAAATGGTGCTGGGATGATTGGACAGCCACATGGAAAATATGAAGCCAGACTCCTCTCTAACACCATTCACAAAAATTAACTCAAAAAGGACTACAGACTTGGACATAAGACCAGAAACCATAAAGCTCTTAGAAGACAATACATGAAAGACTTTCCATGACATCAGTCGTAGTGAAGCCTTTGGGGACTCAACTCCGCCATCAAGGGAAACAAAAAGAAAAATAAACACTGGGGACAACATCAAACTAAGGAGCTTCTTCACAGCAAAAGAAAACGTCACCAAAACCAAAAGGAAACCTACTAACTGGGGGAAGATATTTGCATTTGATATTTCCGACAAAGGTTTAATATCTAAAATACACAAAGAACTCATGAAAGTCAACAACAGAAGAACAGGCGATCCAATCAAAAAATGGGAGGAGGACCTGGAGACACTTTTCTGAAGGGGATACAGACGGCCCACAGGCACATGAAATTATGTTCCTACTCAATGGCCATCAGGGAAATGCAAATTAAAACGGCAATGAGATCTCACCTTACACCTGAGGGACTGGCTATTCTCCAAAAGTCTGGAAACAGCACCTGCTGGCGAGGATGTGGAGAAAAGGGGCACTTTTGCACTGTGGGTGGGAGTGCAGCCCCTGTGGAGAACAGTGTGGAGATTCCTCAAAAAACTGAAGCTGGAAACCCCATATGATCTCGTCATCCCCCTTCTGGGCATCTGCCCGAAAGACACAAGCCCCCATCCGCAGAGATGTGTGCACCCCACGTTTACTGTGGCCCTGTTGACAACAGCTAAGAGCTGTAAACGACCTGAGTGCCTCACATGAGATGACCGGACAGAGAAGATGTGGTTCATACACAAGGGAACACTGCACAGCCCTTAGAAGAGATGACACCCTGTCCTTTGAATCAACATGGAGGGAACGAGAGGGGATGATGCTCAGTGAAACAAATCAAAAGAAGAGACACCAGATGACCTCGCTCCCAGGTGGAACGTGAACAGACACAACAAAGGGACAGATGAAACATAACCAACCCTGGAGCATTTGCAACAGAACTGAGGTGACCAAAAGGGACTGGGACGGGTGGGGCACATGGTGGCGGAGCCCACTGGACACTGGGGAAGGACACTGGTGACGTGGTAGAGGGCAGGGTGTGTTGAAATATATCTAAGAAATGGGAACGTATACATAGGAAATTATTTTAATGTGTTGAATAATTACCACAATAAAAATTTTTTTAAAAAAGGCATGTAGAGAACCAAGTTATGATTCTTTAAAATGAAAACTGAGGAGGGTCTGTACCACAGAGAGCACCCCACTCCTCTCCCCCAGGACCCTCCTCCTCGCCCTGGGGACGCAGTTCAGTTTCCAGAATCACCAGATGCTCACAGTCTCGGCAGACAGTCCAACTCCGAGCGGGGTGCCATGAGCATGCCACCACGGAAGACCTGTGCCCTCTCTCCAGAGAATGACCCCGTCCCCCGTGTTTCCCAGGGGCTCCTCTGTGCGGGTCAGACGCGCAGACAGAGGGACGGGAGCGAGTCTTGGTGGGAGCCGTGGGGTGTCCCAGGCGCTTGGCTCTGCTGGGTGCAGGGGAAGAGTCGCTGCACCCGAACCTGCCGCAGTGCCCGGCCACCCCACAAAGAGCACAAGGCGTTCTAAACCCACATTAAAACGGGCTGTTTTGGCCCATCCTGTGGCTCCGGTGCAGACCATGTGAATGAAGCCAGAGGACCCACTCGAGACCCGGGGGCGGAACAACAGAGTAAAGATACAAAGAAATGAAGTGCTTCTTCCTCGCCCTCCCTTCTGTTTTATTGAAGGAAAGGTACAGTAGGGATGAAGGCAAGCAGGCAGGCAGGAAGAGAGAGGAGGAAGAATCATTTCTATTTCTACTTAGTTGTTCACACTGGTTGTCCCCCGGCTGCCAATTCAGGACTGAAACCCAGGACTATGTGGCTTGCATCCTCCAAAGGCAATAAACTGAACCGTTTCTTCACCTGGGCATGCCCTGCCTTTCCTCTCTAAAAAAATACAAGCCATCTTACCCATATCTGTATAAAGATCAAATGCAGTCCCATCAAAATTCCACCAGCGTATTTCCAAGAAAAAGAACAAAAAAATTTGAATGTGTGCGAAATCACAAAGACCCCAAGTGGCCAAAGCAATCATGAGACTGGAGATGCCACACACCCGGACCTTGCGCCTCCCCACATGGCATAGTGGCCAGAACCATGAGGTACTGGACACGCAGACTGTCCCCACAAAGCGTAGTGGCCAGAACCATGCAGTACTGGATACGCCGATTCTTCCCACAAAGCTTAGTAGCCAGAACCGTGCGGTACTGGAATTCAACCAGACACACAGATCCGTGGAGCAGAACTGAATCGCTGGAAAGAGACTTGCTTACTAGAGGTCAGTTAATTGATGACAAAGGAGTTGAGCATTTTCAGCAAATGGTGCTGGGAAAACTGGAGAGTCACGGGCAAATCAATGAAACAAGACTATTTTTTAACACCACAGACAAAACCGAATTCCAAGTGGATTAGTCTCGGATGTAAGGCTGGAGACCAAGAGACTCACAGGAGACAGAGCAGTGAGAGATGTCTGGGGCGCGATCAGCGGCCAGGTGCAGCCCCAAACATCCCAAGGTCCCGGGTTCACACTCAGGGCCGAGGATGGACAACTAAATAAGTAAAAGTACTTCTTCCTCCTCTCTCTTCCTGCCTGTTAGCCTGTTCTCCCTCCTTCATTCCCGCCGCACCTTTCCAAAACAGAAACACGCCACCTCGAGCTGGATGGCTCCGCACGGTGAAAGCAGCATCACAGGACACCGCCGCCTGCCAGGAGACAACCGCGCGTCCTACACCTGGCAGGGGCGTCATATCCAAAACACAGACACAACTCCTGAAATTCAACCAGAAAAACCACCCGACTGAAAAATTGGCAGGAGGTCTGAAGACACTTCTCCAGAGACGCACCGAAGACCGAGAGGCAGCTGGAAAAGATGTTTCCTCCTCTCGTGATGAGAGGAGTGCGCGTCCCAACAGCAGTGAGCTATCGCCTCGTACCTGAGACGGGTGTCAGCCAAGAGGCTGGACGAATCAACGCCGGTGTGGACAGACGGGCCCTTCACTCTGGGGGTGGGCGGGTGAGCGGTGCCATCTTTACGGAAAGCAGTCAGGAGACTCGAAAACTGAGGTGGCCTTTCTCGGTCCCTGCAGCAGTGCTTGCGTGCAAGCGTGTGAGGTCTACGGACTCGGGTTCATGACTCGGGTCGGCAGAAACAGAACTAACAGAATGGAAATACCAGAGGAGCCACCACCGCACTTTCGGGCGTGGACCCGAGAAACACCCGTGTGTAGAGACAGCAGCACCCGTGCTCACTGCAGCGTTGTTTGCACAGGCACGAAACGCACGTGACTTGAGTGCCCATCGACAGGAGTGGTGAGGAAGACCTGGTCTGCGCCACAACGGAGACCACGCAGCAGTTAAAAAACTGACGACCTGCCATTCGCAACAGCACGGATGGATCTACAGGGGACAATCTAACAGAGAAGTCAGGAGACAAACAAGTACCGACGGCCTCAGCCGAGTGTGGCATGCGGGAAAGAAAGCAAACAACAGACAAAACCGAGTCTACGCCGTGGACGCTGCCGGCAGAACCGGAGCTACCGGGGGAGGAGGGCGGGCGGGCGGGCGGGCGGGCGGGCGGGAGGTCCAGGGCAGCGGCGACAAGGCCTGGACACTGCTCGAGTGAGCCGGCGCGCTCAGCCTCGCTCCCCCAGGCCAGGCCGCACCTGCCAGCCCTTGTCGGCCGTCCGGTAGTAGGGGTAGTTGCGGGTGATGTGCGTGTAGATCCCGTTGAGCGTCAGCTGCTTGTCGGGCGCCATGGTGATCGCCTGCACGATCAGCTGTGCGTACGAGTAAGGCGGCTTCGAGTCATCCTGCACGCAAGTTAAGACAAGCACGGATGTTATCAAACTGAATTTATTAGAATTCAGGATTCTTGTGTTCCTGTGAGAATGTTTCGTGTTTCTTACTATAAAATATAATCTGACTGGACAGTTGTGGTGGGTTCATCAGAAACATGGGTCTGCTCATCCCGACGACCAGATCTATTCTCATCATGTCGGGTCTTCCTTCACCCCCGGTTCCCGGCTCACACTCCCCACGCCGTGGAGCCCCTAAGCGTTGAGAGCGACGGTGTCTCTTGTTATGTTACTGAGGTGACTTTCAGGAAGCACCTGGCGGGGACCCACCCTGATTAAAGCGCTGGAACTCCAGTCTCGGAGAGGGAGGGGGCGGCAGGTTCGAGCCGGTCACGCCCGTGTCACAGGGCCTCTAGGAAGGTCCAGAGGGGCCTCCGTGAGCATCGGCTGGGGAGCAGGCCTTGGAGTGGGCGTGGGGCCCTGGCCATCCCCGGAGTTACGTGGCTGGTGTGAGGTGCAGGGCCGCCCCGAGAGACAGGGCTCGCAACCCGTGGGGTCTGCCGCTCTCTCCAGGCAGGTGGTGTCCCAAGTGAGCCACACCCTCAGGCACCCTGGTGCTTGTGACTGTGGGGACCCCCATACACCCACATGGAAATCAGTCCCAGGAACCCTAAGAAGAGCATGTGGAGAAAGAAGCTGGTGGAGAAGCATGGAAGAGAAAATGCAGGCACACCCCGTGGCTCAGGTGGCTTCGGTGCAGGCCACCCAGGCTGGTGGTTTAAAAAGACACACAGACACGGAAAGTCCAAATGGCAAAAACATAAAAATTGGAAGAAAAAGAGGAAAGCTGCTTGGCTCACTGGGGTCCGGGGCCATGTGCCAGAGGGCCTGGCCGCACAGTGAGGACAGGGCTGGGCTTAGCCTCCAGAGCACAAGGGCTCAGCGCCCAGGCGCAGACACTGCAGCCCAGCCCAGCCCAGCCCAGCCCAGCCCGGCTGGGGAGAGAGACGCACAAACTGACGGTGACCCGAGCGCCGCAGCGGCTCATGCTGACAGCAGGTGACAGGAACAGGAACGATGCAAACGCAGGGAAAGAACAGAGGATGGACAGACGGACAGGGAGTGCGGGTCTCGGGACAAAGGGCACCCCCGTGAAGGGAGCCTCAGGTCGTCAGGCACTTACCTTGGGGCTGTCCCCACCTGACGCTTCCTTCTCGTTTTCCGGCTGCGAGTTGTCGGCCACTAAGCTGAGGTCGGACGGCATCACGCGGCCCGTTCTGTACCCCGAAGACCCCGCGCCCCGGGGGCTGGACGGGCAGGAGTTGGCAGCACTGTGGTGAGGGAGGGCAGCGTCTCAGTGCGGGGCGTCCACACGCACCGCGCGCTGCGCCGACTGACGCCCTTCAGGGAAAACCAGTCTAAAGCGTCGGAGTGGGTCGGCATCCCAGAAAACCGGGCTCGTTAGCTGACACAGGTCCCACAGGGGTCGCCTCGCATGCGCCTGAGGCCAGCCGGGGCGTGGCCAGTGGCTGTGGGCCCCCACTCTCACGGGCGTCCACGGGCTCAGGGGCGCGTGTGCCAGGCGAGGGCATGCCAGACCGGGACAGCAACGCCTGTCTAGCAAGCACGTCTTCTGCACACACGCAGGACTGGGACGCCGGGCAGCCTGACCCTGGGCCACGCCTGCCCGCGAGTCCCAGGTGTGTCTTTAGTTTCCGTGTCCTCCTGTGTGCAGCGAGGCGCGAGGTGAGAGCACTCTACTGACATGGATCGGCATGAGGATGAGATGGTTCCAAACACCCAATAAATCACAGAACAGTGTGAAAGGCTGGATCTCATTTATATCTGGTATTTCGAAAATACCTAGGAATCAGTAGTCACTTCAAAAACCTGACCCGGAAAGGAGAGGCCCAGAAGGCATGAGAGGCAGCGGGGAGCAGCAGCGTGGCCGGAGCCCTCCCTGCGTCCTGAATGTCTGCCACGAACGGGCACCACCCGTACACACACGCGCGGGAGAAACCAGCCTTGACTGAGGGCCACAGAAGCGGCAAGACCGCGGGGGTCAGCCGCATGCAGAAGGGGTGCCGTGGGGTGGGCCCTGGCCAGCTGGACAAGGGGTTTGCAACGGCCAGGGAACAAGCGAGGCAGACAGGAAGGAGAGGGAGCACAGGCAAGGAGGGGCTGGTCAAGAGCTGACCAAACCGAGGTTTCAACCACCTCCCTGGCCCCCGCGGAACTGCTGGGGCGCCCACATCAGTGGGTGGGTGGGGTTTCCTCCCTGAACGCTGCACTCCGGGCACCGTGCTCTGGAGGCCCTGGCATGGACCTGCTGGCACACTTGTTGTTTGGTCCCTTTAGTCCCATGAGGACCGACTCACCAAGCAGGAGGGAAGCAGAGCAGACTTGGGAAGCACAGGACAGCAGACAGCAGTCAGCACGGCTGCCGTGACCCCGCCCCCGAGTGCCCTGCCGAGGCTTCCTTTAGGACGGGACAGTGCGGCCCACCCAGTGCTGCCCCTGCGCCCTCACTCACCCTGCCACGTGAGGGCAGCTCTGTGCAGGCGGGCCGTCCCCGCCTTCCAGCCCGGCGGTGGGCGGACCTCCACGGCACAGTCCGATGGTGTCACAGGGAAGTCTGACACGGCTCCCCGCTAAGATACCCAAACGCATCTCCCTGTCTGAGTTGGCGCAACAGACGGCTGGTTGGAGCCATCCAGGGGACACCTTCACCCGCAGCCACAGCCTGACCTGGCCAAGAGCCAGTCCGCAGGCTCCACTGGTCTTGACCGGACCCTTGCTTTCTGCAGGGCCTGACCACGTGCTGGATTCCAGGCTCCACCAGGACCCCTCCTGACAGCACCGTCTCTTAGGGCGTCACAACCAGCACAAGTCTGTCGCTCTGCTCCACTGGGGTCGAACTCATCAACCCAAAGTGCACGTCAGAGAATTTACAGGAGATGGGAGCAAACACTAAATGCAAATGCCAATGAAGACCCATCTCAAACCCTAAACCAATATGGCCTGAAGGAACCACCTGCAGGCTCACCGACTCTCAAGCTAACACACCCAGCCGTGCGCCCCGGGAACACCGCGGGAACTGCTTTGCACAGGGCTCAGAGGCGAACCGCTGCGAGTCCTCTTCTCCCTCTCCACACCCGCTTCCGCGCCCACAAGTCCCTCGAGACTCCAGCGTGGCGCGGGGTGCAGGGGCGTACCTGATGGTCCCCGTAGGGGAGGGCAGGGGGCTGATGAGGTGGGCCATGCTGTCTGGAATGTTGATGGTCAGCGGCGAGATGTGGGCCTGCACGGGCTTCACCGGGGACTCGGGCGCCTCCTGCCGCTCCCTCTTCTCGCTGGACAGGGCGGTGAAGGTGATCTTGATGTTGGTGCTTGGGAACCTGAACGTGCACCTGGAAAGGAAGGGTGAGGTCAGGCCCCCACTTCCGCTGACACCTTCAAGGTGACACTTCCCAGCGTCCTAGCGGGGCGAGAAGACAGCCACCTCACTGCCCTTTCCACGCCACCCTTTGAGTTGACTCTGTCCTTCAGGAGCCACACCTCTCTGAGCGACCACCTCCCTCGTCACGTCCAGCACCCACACCTGCTCAGGTGGTCTGCCCCCCTCGGGACCCCGCAGTCCGGCGCCAGGCCCACTCCAGATGCGCACTTCTCGCCCGCTGCGAGTGCGATGCCCGGACGAGCTCGTCTGGCCGGACCTTCCACTCTGACGGGCCACGTCAGCTCCCCAGGGCTCCCGCTGGCCCTGGATGGCACCACCAGCCGCCCGCGCCGGTGCCCAAGAGTCACCCAAGGCCGTGGCTCCATTGGCCCTTGATGTCAGACACCTTGTTAGGACACCAAAGAGACTCGCCTTCTTTTCCAGTTCACGTCTACAAATCCGTATCCAACAAAGGACTCGCACCCCGGCGGGGAAGAGGCGGTGCCGAGACCACCGGGGACCCCGCCAGAGAACCGGCAACGACACGTGAAACACTTCGAAGACACTCAAGAGCGACGAACGCGAGAGGAGGCCTGCCGCTGGCCACCGGCGACGCAGACTACCCGCGCCTGCAGGTGTGCCTGCTGGGGCACAGGTTAGGGCTATCCCCTCCGAAGGACGCAGGTCACACAGCCCCGGCTGAGCCCCAGCCTGGCGGGAGACGACCAGTGTGAGTAGCTACATAGAATAAAGTACTTCCTCCTCCTCTGTCCCCGCCGCGCCTTCCCTGGAAAACAACAAGTGACCGCGACGCCAGGTGCCAGCGAGCACGAGGAGGCTCGCAGCCCGGCCCGGACGACTCGGGCGCTGCGGGGCCTGCGGCCCGGCCCGCCTGGGTACCCGCTGCTCCTGGCTGTCCGCGGGAAGCTGCAGAGTGTGTCCAGGGCAGTGCTGTCCCTAACAGCCAGGAACAGAAAGGATCCCAGTGTCCTTCACGGAGAAGGGCCGTCATCGCAGACACAGCTCCCTCGCTCCCGTGAGCCCAGCCGCGTGTGCCACTGTGCCGTTTTCTAACAGACCTGCCACGGGTGCTGGGACGTGGTGTCGCCCCTCGGACTCTCTGGAACAGACCGCACTCGCCGGTGCCAGGCACCCACATGGCTTTGGTGGCCCCACGGGGAAAGACGCTAATCCACACACTGGTAAGCTTTACTAGTTTTACTAGTAAACTAGTTTACTAGTTGGAACCTTTGACGAGAATGGCAGGAGACAAACCCTGAGAAAGATGAAGCTTCCCCAATTTTCCCTGCTTCTCTTTTAATCTTTTTCCTTTTCTCACTACAAGGCCAATCAGCCATTCCCCAGTTTCAGCAAACAGCCAGGCCTCTCTCCCATCTCCTGTCTCAGCATTTCCAGTCGGTACTCACCTGGGGATTCTGCTCTTTCCCTGTCTTATTTTCAAGGACCAATCACCAAAATTATGAGACCAGGTCACCCAGTTAAAACCTAAGAGGGCAGCTGCCCTGCCCTGGAAACTTCCTAGGGCAGGACATGATCCAGGGTGGACTCGGCCTTACCAAGCATGAGATAAAGACGATGCAGCAGACACCCTACTCCTTCGTTGTCTCTCTCGCCCCTACTCCTTCGAGCTGTTCCCTACACTTCCAAACACCTGTCTGACCCATCCAGCCCCGCGCCTGGGTCAGTGTCCACCCTGCGAGGAGCCGGCCGCCACGAGTCCCAGGGATCCCAGCCACCCTGCGTGCTGCAGTGTGTGGAGCGGCAGATGCTGCCACCTCTACCCCGGCTCCTCTGTGCCTGGGGAGCAGTGGCAGGTGCCAAGGATCCAAGGGTTCTGCGTGTGGTGCCGCAGAAGGGTGCGAGGCTGGCAGAAGCTGCTGCCACTGCCGCCCCTGCTCCTCTAGAACTGGTCCCAAACTGCAGGTGGCACTGCCGCTGTGCCTGGGCCTTCTCCCTGCAGGGACCTGCACTCAGTGTGCAAGCTGCCCCCTGCAGGGGACACTGCCAGCTGCCACGGACTCAGAGCCGGTGGACAGGCCCTCCAGGAGCAGGACTGCGGGCACGTCCCCCAGCCTCTGAGCCGAGCACTAGCGGGGCGCCCCACTGCCGACAGACAGACTTTCACAGCACCTTGTGACCTGCTGCTTCCGCAGCCTGTCTAATAAATGACGTCTTTCAACCGAAGGTCACTGGCTGTGGGAGAAGGAGCCAGGCCCCCCTTCCCAAAGCCACACTACTGCTTCCACTCCCTCCTTTTAGACCTTATTACAAGTAAATGCCTAATTCTTTTTACGGTCTCTTATAAATGTAACAATCCCGATCGCTTTGCTAACCTATTTTATGATAGGACGTTAAGTAAATGTTAAGTTAAGGCCAAACAAAGACATATATATATATATATATATATATATATATGTATATGTATGTATGTGTGTGTGTGTAACCAATAAAATGAGGATGGCCACACTTTAAAAAACCTGTAAAACGCAGAAGGAAAAATGGGAGACTTTGAAACTATTAATGGTTATGCAAAATGACTGGGTGAGGCGATCTTAAAGCAAGTTAACCAGATAAAACCCTGAAATACAATGAGGGTATTTAAGCCTGCCCCAGAGTGCTGGTCATATGCATCTTCTCCAGCTCTCTGATCAATTGTGGCTGCATTTTCCTGTTAAGTTTATCAGGCATTTTTAATTATTTAATCAAGACAAGAGCCAAGGTTTTCTACTCATGAATGGTGACAAGCTTTGTTCATCTTACAAGGGTAACACTATGGGTCTCACATTTAAACGACTGCATCCTCAGGCCAGTAGGCCGGTGGAACAGAAGGCAGGCATTGAAAAGCCTAATCCAAACTGTCCTTTCTGTGGGACATCATATTCCTTACACCTTCCTTGACAGTAAAATCTTACCTCAACCATGTTAATTTTAAGAGTTGCTTATTCCTATGATGACTGCAGAGGTCTGAAAGCTGGGACTCCCAGTAATGCCGGCAAAAGATATACTGGTAAATATTTTCCACATTAGGATTCCTTGATCTCATTCTCCCTGTAAATGTCTAAAGGAAAAAGTGGTCAAAGAGACCTTGTTTTCACTCCAGTGGTCACAACTGATGTCCTAAAATATCAGGAAAAGCAAACCTCAAAATTCTCTCCTTACATGCAGGGTACATAGCCCGCCACTGAGAAGGCGGACACAGGCATTAAAGACGGGAGTATCGTCTGACTACAAAAGGCCGAGGCCCGCACCTCAGCCTCTGCCATTCTGAGTCACAGGCTATCTGTGCAGAAGGACGGGGCGGGAGACAACAAGCGAGCACAGCCTCGCTCGGCCTTCGGGAAGGACTCGGCATGAAGACGCTCTGCTGAGACGGTCTCGGTTGTGCGGGACGCCACGTGCATCTGGCAGCCACAGACCACAGAAGTGCAGCGGGGGTGCCTTCTGCAGCCGGGACAGCCGAGGGGAAGCAGGGCTCTGGCACCGCAACTCTCAGTTCCCGGCTGGTCCAGGAACTGTGGACAATAATCCTGCATCACAGGTTAGAGCCGTGAAAACACCCAATCTGCTCCTGAGGTTTCCCACTAAAATGCCTTGTTTTTTCTACTAAGCTTACTCCTAATGTTAATTTGCTCTTTGTCCAGCCTGTGAAGAACCTGGAAGGAATGAAAAAACTAGCTTCTTTAAATGACTCATCTTGGTTTAAGGACACCCATTTTGGGAACAAGGTGAAATTTCTTTGGCAAATTCACGTCTTGGTAATCTAATGTTCATTGTTTTTTTAACAGAACATCTTAAAAGATTATTTTGATCTCATTATTTTACTCTTAGAACCTGACCTCTACCCTTACGTCAAAATTATCTTCTTAGGAAGACGAAGTCTGGCAATGTGAAAATGTTTAATAATGGTTTAACTTTTGCCTCTAAATGATCTCTATACATATAGATATATATTTAGCTATGTGTATACATATGTATCTCGAGAGCTCTCAATCTAACTTTTGGTGAGCATGATGTCAGCTGTCATTAAAAGGTCCATCTCTTAAGTAATGGTTTTTAAAGGTGTATATATCTATGTCTTGTCCAGCATATAAATATAGCTTTAATGAGAAATGAGACTTTTGTGTTTGTCTGCCTATATGTTGTAGAAGCATATATTGTTAACTTTGTCCATTTGTCGTTAAATCATAAACTTCTCTATGTGCGGGTAAATTCAGGGAATAACAGATAAATCTGGATGTTTCTTCGAGTTCAGCTGGGATGAAAATTTTTAATAAGACTGGTTTTGGTTAAACTGTTTAGTCTTTAGCAATAAATGTATAAGTTTCTAAAGTATGCTTAGTAACTTGTAACTGTAAGAAGCTTTACTGAGTTGTGTTCATGTGTTAAGAGGACAAAATGTATTCCTAAAATTGCAGTCAATTTTAATAACAAATTGTAAGTTGTCTAAAATGTCCACCTGTATAAAATGTGTGCCTCAAATCAAGTTATCGCTGTCAAGTCTCTGCTAAAGAAAAAAAATAATTAAAACTGGGTTTCATCAAAAGTGCATGCCTTTGATAAAATAAGCAGTGGTATATTTTTGTAGCGTGTTCTAAGACTCAACTTCCCAAAATTTCCTAGAAAATTCTGAATAAAAAGTTAATTTTTTTTTTTAAAGAAAAACATGGGAAGTCTAAGAGAGCTCCTAAGATATCCCATGTAAAGAAACCATTTTCTCTTTGTAAAAAAAGAGATATTAAGCATATTAGGCTCATTCGATATGGTAAAATATTTTGGGAAGCACATGTCTATGTAAAAGTCTAAATGATCGATGTGTGTTGCAGGGTTATATAAAATCCCAAATAGGTCTAATGTGTTCAGTTACTGTTCTGGTCACTGTTTTAAAAGACTGTGCTGCATCAAACACTGCCATTTGTGCTATAATCAAATCTCTAACTGTGGTTATTTCACTCTTACTATTTACAAAATATACTGTTTGCTAATGTCTTCATGTTCAGAAATTTGTTAAACAACAAGTTTTCATGCTTTACCAAATTAAGAAAGTACTCTTTTCTCTTTTGTAAGGCATACCGGTAAAAAAATTCCTTATAGGAATATCTTCCTTTGCTTTTGTTACGACTTTACTCACTCCTTTGAAGTCCCCAGTCAGGCTTCTCTTGAGTCAGCCCTTTTCAGGAAACTGCCATTTTAACCTGTTGGTAAAAATTCATTTTTTTCCTCTCATGCAGAGACAATTAAACGACAGGTGTTTCCATGAGCCTACGGATCCAAGGACACACTACTGAACTGTGTATGCGCTGCATTCCATCATCCTGCCTGCTGGTCCCCACAACCCTTCCCTCACAGTCACCTTAAAAACAAAACAGTTGGGGCTCTAGGTAAGAGAAATACTATGCCCATGTCCAGCTCAAGGCAGTTACAGAAGAAATGACCTTCGTCCTTTTATCACCAAAAAGATTTTGGACCCTGTTGGACAGAGAGGAAACGATGAGGGACAGGAGAAGGGACTGGCTGGGAAATCTGCAGTCCTTCCCCAGCAAACTGAGCTGCAGACACACCCCCTGGCTACCCGCTAGCCTTGGACCCTGACTTTGGTTTAGAGAGCCGTGACCCCTGGGACCCCCAAAGGGAGGTCCCTTCCTCCCATATATGAGAGCCCATTTTAACAGCTCGCTCTCTCGTTCCTGCAGCCCCCAGTGGCAGGCACCACTTCTGTTTAGTTGTTTCCAATCAACCTGCCACGTGGTGTTGGGGCGAGAAAAGGAAGCAGCGCTGCACAGGAGTCTGCGGCGCCACGCGAGGGAAGCCCGCCCCCCACACTCTCCCAGTGTCAAAATCACACTGGAAAGAAGCCAAGAGGGGCCAGCTGGAACCCTCGTCTACATGGCCAACGGGACGCGGTGACACGCAGCTGCGCCCCGGAGAGAGATCACAGAAGCACCAAGTCACACCAGAAAAGCAATGTGTGCAGAAAACTGGGAAATCCAGCTCTACGGCCCGAGCTGTCAGTCCCCGCGCCTCCTCCGCAACCTGCCCCATGCTGCCCATCGGCCTTCCGTTGCCTGCCAACCCTCCATGGGTCCTGGCGCCCGGGGCTCACCCTGTTCCCTGTGCCCACCCGACCCCAGAGCGCCTGTTCTCAGTGGTCACCCACAGGAGCGACTGCTTCTCCGGAGCCCGCAGCCCCACACACAGGCGCCCGCTCCTGGCCTGTGACCCACGAGCATGGCCAGTCTCAGTCACGGGCAGCACTGCCACCAGCAGACACCTATGGTGACCACCTGCAAGGGCTTCCGCTCACTCACGTGAGCTCTGCCACCAGGGGAAAAGCGACCCGGGCCAGGCCACTCCAGGTCACATGACACACACGACAGTCGAGGTGAAGAGCGCCGTGCATCTGCAGAAGATGGTTTCGTTTGGGCCACTCACTGCTCTACACAGACCAACACAGCCGTGTGACACGCGCCACAAGGTTCTGGGCACAGCGGGCTCAGCCTGTCCTGGGAGGCCAGGCAGGGAGATGCGCCCAGGGCTGTGGGCACGGGACAGTGTGGAAACCCGCACGGCGCCGGTCCCTTCTCAGTGCCGAAAACGTATTCTAGACGCTGACGGCCTTTGTCCAGCCTCGTGTGCGTCTCTGCAGATTACCCACTCGCCCACCTCAGACCCGGAGAGAAAGCCGACCCCCACACCGAGGGAACGAGACAGGGGCCAGGACTGAGCAGGGAGCCAGACAGCAGAGCCGCAGGCTGCAGCCATGGGCCTGACAAGAGCTGTGCAGGAACAGTGCTATCTGCTGGGACCCTAGCACCAGCGACCCCGAGAAGACGAGCATCTCGCTGAAACACAAGACCAGGGTCACCAGGAAAGTGGAACTCACTGCAGTTCCAAACTACTCATCACAGAAGCCACCACCTGCCAGACGCTCGCATCCCCTCCGCGAGGGCACAGGAGGCCCCAGAGCTGCGCTGCATCTGCAAGGCTCGGCCCAGACCGCCAGCGGCTCCCAGGCCTTCTCTGGGAGGCCGCCCCCAGCCAGCACGAACCCCGTGGGTCCTGCGTGCAGACCTGACGCCCGCCCCACCCTCGGGCTCTTCACGGAATGGCCGGACAGGTCACCAGGGCCGCCTCCAGGCCAGCAGACGCAGAACAGGGACGAGTTGGTCCCCGCCTGGGCCCAGTACACCGCTCCCTGTGCAGCACCTGGTCAGAACGAGGGTGTGCCTGTCCTGAAAGGTGCTTAGCTGATTTGGAGAACTAGGAGGGTCCTACCTGACCCACAGTTCTTCCCATCACAATACACAATGTGGTGACTCTCTGTGGTTCTCAGAGATGTGAAATGAAGCTCAGCATCAAAATACAAACCTGCTTACAACCCTTGAAAAATGACACTATAACAAAGACAAGGGAAAGATGAAGAAATGCACAATGAAGCACTACACGCTGGGCAGCAGAAGCGGAACGGGTGGGAGTCCTCACTGCGCTGGGCCACGCTCGTCTGGGCCATGATGGACCTTCCAGGCTCTTCTCAGAACATGGTCAGGCCTGGCTGCACACTCTTCACTGACTCTCAACCAAATGCAAAGTCGCAGATGGCTCTGCACCAAGCACGTTCAACCGCTCAGTTGGCTGGTGGGGCCAGCTTGGCCAGCAGTTTCAAAAAGCACTCACTGCACACGCCCGGCGAGCGTGGGACAGCCTTCCAGAGGCCGCGCCCTGCACACCTGAGGCCCCGAGGCGGGACCTCACGACAGAGGGAACCAGCAGGGCGGGGAGAGGGGCGGAGACCCAGGGGCTCCCAGAGGAGCTGGGGAGCTGGGTGACGCACGGCCCACAGTAGAAGGGGCTCCAGAGGTGCAGGTGGCCGAGCAGTCCGTGGAGGGCAGCCGCCGTGTCCCCAGCTCGAGCCCTGTTTGCTGACTGGAAACAAGTCCCACAGGAAGGCTCCGCTCCACACGCCAGCTGACACCCCTTACTAGGGCAGCCCGGGTCCCAAATTCAGCAAACTTCGCCACTGCGACCTCGACAACGAAGCGCAGACAGGAGTCCAGGCGCCTCCCCACCTATCGCGGCGTCCCGTCGGCCGCGGAGGACGTGGCTTCGCCCGGCTTTCTTGCTAAAAACAACTGACCCGGATCTCGCCGGGAGAAAACAGACTAATTCTCACAGAGAGGCAGCCACAGAGTAACTGGCTTGTCCTCCTCAGAAACGTCGACATCACGGGAGGCGAAGGATGTCTGGAACAGTCGTGAACGAGACGGGGCTGAGGAGCGGCGCGCGGCCCCGTCAAGCAAGCCCGTCGGTGCCACCGAAGGTCAGGCCACGGCGCTGGGGACGGAGCAGGGTGTTTAAAGGACACAGGCAGAGAGGTTTCGGAGGAAAATCAATCACGTACGCAGTGTATTCTTGAAACGTTTTTTGGGGAAACACAGAAAGTAAGCATGTGGTCAACGTTAGCATTTGGGGAGCCTGGGGAAACAGGAATTTTCTATTTTTCAACTGAAGTAATTTCAAGGGACAGACCCTCCTCACAGTCCAAGAGCCCAGCGCTGGGGCGGTCGGTCCTCAGCATCTGCTCCCTTCTGTGGGATCCATGACATTTCAGAGTCCAAGGGCAGCTTTGCAAGGCAGCCCCCAGTCATGAAACGCGACCGCACCGCGAGTCTCACGGGCTCCAGTCTCGGCGCCGCCGCCAGCTCCCGGGACACTCTGTCCTGTGCTGCCACCGGCTGCCGCACACAGCCCGGGAGCAGAGGTGTGTGGAGATGTCTGCGTCCTGGGAAGAGCATCCGTCCACCCTAAGGCGACAACAACCAACCAAACAGCACAACTGGGAACACCCTGTGTCCCAGCACCAAGTGGGCGCACCCCAAGGGACGATGGCCCCCATGCTTGGTGACCACGGGAGCTGCCCACGCCAGCAGAACCACACGGCATGATCACGTCATGGGCCCTAGATACGCTGCTGACCGGGTCCACGAGCCCGGACAGCCGGGCGCCAACTGCATGGGGCATGGGGTCTGGGAACGGGATGCCCTGTGATTGTGGCGGGGCCGGGGGGTTCTTGTTGACACAGACGGGTACATGTATTCACCAAAATTCTTTGAAAGGCACCCTTACAATAGCTTTCTTTTACTCTAGTTAGAGTACGTATCTCAAAGTTTATTTAAAAAGAAAAATATGGGGCCCCCTCCAGAGGCTGAGGTGCAGGCTATGAAAGCTGGACCCGGGTTCGAGACCCACAACTAGGGGGGGAAAAATGCTGTGCTGCAGACAACATCACTCCGTTTACATATAAGGTTCCAAACACATGGAATATAATCTCTAGCACTGTTAAGTTCTCCCCAGTTTGTTTTTCCTTTTTGGCAGAATATAAAACCCGGTTTTGAGGTATAGTTGACATCAAACTGACCCTGACTTATAGCGGAGGGTGACGCAGGGCTTCCAGCTTCAGGAGCTGCGCGTGGCTGTCCTCTGAGGCCTGGCCCTTTCCGGGGCTCGCCCGCACCGGCCCCAGGGCAGCAGCGACAGTAGCGCGCACCGCCCACGGCACCAGCGGGCTGCAGACACCACCGCGCCGCTCCTTGGTCTGTGCAGGGTGTGCCGACATGCCGTCCCCACTCCGGCTCGGGCACCTGTCCAGGCTCCAAGCACAAGTAAGCAGGTGAGGCTGCGATGGTGGCAGATAAGCAAACGCACTTTTGACTCGCTGGGCCTCCAGGACGGAGCCCACTTAGTGGAGAAGCCCCAGCTGCAAGGTCACAGAGCGATCTGACGTGCGTGCCCACCGCAGTACGGGACCGCGTCCTCACCTTGGTTCTAAGGCATGTGGGCGAGGACTTTAACATCTACTGAGTGGACGCCAGACATCCAAAAACACCGCCAACTACCGCTAACTACCGCCGTGTGTTCAGAGCTGACTCATCTTCTCAGCCACGACCACTGTCCCCCAGCCAGGGAGGGAGTTTTTAGACCATTAACAAGGGTTCCGATGGCCCAAGAGTAAGAGAGAGCGCTGTCCCGAGCTGCTTGTCAGATGCCACGTTGTTATGTGTGTCTCACACTGTGCAAGACATTTCACTGCCACAGCACTTTAGACAGGTTAGTTTCCACCTCACAGGGAGGGAAACAAAAGCATAAACCAGAGGAAACCTCCAGGTCTGTCCGCTGAAGAGTCAGTCCTTCAGGTCCGGACACACCTCTGCCACGTGTGAAGCTGCGGCAGTGACCACCTGACCAGCCAGAGGGCTCCCGAGGTCTGGTCCACGAGGGGTGTGCGCGTCTAAATCTGCAAGACGTCTCCTTAAAACACCAGGTGGAAATACTGAAGAACGGGACTCTCCCAAATACTTTCTACGAGGTTAACATCACACTGATACCAGAGCATGACAGAGACGTCACCAAGAAAGAAGACTGCTGACCAATATCTCTAGTGAACACAGATGCAAAACTTCTCAACAAAATATCAGCAAACGGAATCCAACAGTGCATCAAGAAGATCATCCATCATGACCAGTGGGATTATCCCAGGATGCAAGGATGGTTCAACATTCCTAGATCCATTAATGAAATATATCATATCAACAACAAGAAAAAAACCCACATGATCATATCAACGAGAAAGCATTTGGTAAGATTCAACACCCATTTATGATGAAAACCCGGCATAAAAGGGGCACAGAAGGTACATACTTCACCATAATAAAGGCCATATATGACAAACTCACACCCAACATCACAGTCAATGGCAAAAAATAGAAAGCATTTCTTCTAAGGTCAGAAACAAGGCAAGGCTGCCCACTCTCACCACTGCTATTTCACATCATACTGGAGGTCTTAGCCATAGCAATTTGGCAAGAAAAATTAAAAAAGGGAAGTCAAACTGGAAAGGAGGAAGCAAAACTCTCATTATTTGCAGGTGACATGATTTCATACACTGAAAATCCTAAAAACTGTCAAAAAACTACTAGAATTAATCAACGAATAAAGTCAAGTGGAAGGATACAAAATCAATGCACAAAAACCCATCGCATCCTTAGATGCAAACAACACAATAGAGAAGAAAATGAAATAGAAAAAATAGAAGTAAAGAGAATCAAATATCTGGGAATCTACTTAACAAAGGAGGTGAAAGACCTTTACAATGAAAGCTACAAGTCCTTCTGAAAGAAATAGAGGCAGATACAAAGACATGGAAAGACATGCCCTGATCATGGCTGGGAAGAATCAACATCATCAAAACGACCATCTTATCCAAAGCAATATACAGGTTTAATGAAATCCCCATTAAAATCCCATGGGCTTATTTCTAGGAAATAGAATAAAAAATCTTAAAGTCTGGATGTTTATCAACAAAATATTGGCGAGAATGTAGAGAAAAGGGAACACTTTTGCACTGTGGTGGGAATGCAAATTGGTGCAACTCCAATGGAAAACAATTTGGAGATTCCTCAAAAAAAAACTGATGCTGGAAACCCCACATGATCCCGTCATTTCACTTCAGGGTGTTTACCCAAAAGATGCGAGCCCCCATCCACAGAGATGTGTGCACCCCCCTTGTCTATTTCGGCCCTAATCACAACAGCTGAGAAGCGGAAATTATCTGGGTGCCCAACATGAGATAATGGATCAAGAAGACGTGCTCCACATACACAGTGGACACTGCACAGCCCTGAGAAGAGATGAAACCCTGTCACGTGAATCAACATGGAGGGAACGAACGAGAGGGGATGATGCTCAGTGAAACAAGTCAGACAACCAGACACCAGATGAGCTCACTCATAGGTGGAATGTAAATAGATAAACTAAAAGGAACAGATGAAACAAAACCAACCCTGGAACATTTGCAACAAAACTGAGGTCACCAAAAGGGACTGGGGCGGGCGGGACACATGGTGGTGGAGCCCACTGGACACCGGGGAAGAACACTGGGTGATGTGGTGGAGGGCAGGGTGTGTTGACAGGTATCTGAGGAATGGGGAACCCATACACATGAGTTTATTTTAATGTGCAAATATAAATAAAGTTAATTTAAAAAAATACCAAGTGGATGGCACATACACTATGAAAAGATCCCCCACCACACAAGTCATCAAAGAAAATAAAATTCAGGGCTTATAATCTGTACTTTTCTCTGTATAAATTACACACAAACACAAAAATCAGTATGATACCACTACATACCCACACCCTCCTGGGGTTCAAATCTTGAGTTTGAGGGTAGAAGATAACCAGCGTGAACAAGTGAAAATAAATGAAGCGCTTCCCCCTCCTCTCCCACCTGCCTGCTCACCTCCACGCCTGCTGCTTTCCCAACCCCTAAAAAACAAAACAGAACATCAATTTGTGCCATGGTCACGGAGAGCAGCAATGAGAATGAGTGAGGACAAAACACTGTGTTCCAACCTGACATTTATTCTGTGAAAAGTCAACCGTGCCCCGAGTCCACTCAGTAAGTCCCACGTATTCCAGCTCAAAAGCACACCGAGCCTTCGTGGTTAGAAGTCCGGTGCGGGTGCCGTGCTGCCAGGCCAGCAGATCACAACTGAGGGGAACACACTGAGCTCTCGTTCGCTCTACATTTATGGGGGTGTAGGCCAGAATCCCTAAGCACCATGGGGAACAGGACTGTAGGGGAAGGGCTGTGGACCTAACTGCCTGCAACTTTCCATTAAGAAAAATACAAAACTAAAACACCGCCACTCCACTGGAGGGCAGTGGGTGTCCCGCCATCACTGTTCCAGCAGCCTCGACTCCTTACACAGGGGCACCACCCGCTCCTCGCAATTTTCAAAAGGCAAACAGCTCTAGAGAACCTGATCTGAATCCTGTGACAGCAAATCTGACCTGATCTAAGAGAGCCAATTATAGCCTGTAATTACCCCACTTAGGCTACTCATGTGTTCCGTGACAACATTTCTAGCGCGCCAGGCTCCAGGTGCGGTGTGTCCCAGTCTGCGCTGGCTCTGGCCTGGGTTTCACTGGGACCTGTGCGCGCTGCCACCGGGCCGTGAGAGCTTCATTCCTCACGAACCTCTCCAAAAAAGTCTCATTGGAAGGGAAATCAGACGACTTGCTTCTAAGAGAGCAAATGCACGAAGTCACCGTCCAGAGATCAGTCACCTGCATTTTCGTTGTGTCATTAGCAGATAATAAGTGCGCCCAGCAGAAAATGTGAAAGCTACCAAAGGAGGGAGCCGGCCCTTCCCTCTGACACTCCTGTCCGAGGTCCAGTCAGCCGCCTGAGTGGCTCCAGCAGCGGACGGAAGCCTGACTCAGAGGCAGGACCTCGGGCTCCTGGGGGACCACGAGGCCCCTAAAGGAGGATCTTTCCCCTCCTGCCGCCACACAAGGACAGAGCCTGCCTGATGTCACGTGACAAGGCGCGCAGAGGCGTCGTCAGAGACAGAGAGGGCAGAGTCTGGAGCTGGACGGTGGGCTGGCTGCACACCACCATGAACGTGCTTACCACCACTGAGCTGCGTCTTTAAAGATGGCTACAACGGTAAAACTTGGTTATATGTATTTTACCACAATTAAAAAGAAATGTTTTAAAGAGCATTTACAATTCATTGTGTCTGGAACATAGCAAGCACTTCAATAAATTCTACTATCGTTTCTTGTTCTTAAAAAGATGCCATCAAGAGCCTAAGAAAGCCATAATGAGATGAAACGTTCACAAAATCGTACCTGGTAAGACTGCTATCCAAAATGTACCCCAAACCTCTTAAAACTCAACCATAAGAAAACAATCCAGTTTTAAAAAGGGGAAACCCCTGAGCAAACAGAAAGCAAAGATGGAGAGAGGGGAGCAAGGCCAGGACGAGCCCGCCGCGGCACCAGGAGCGCGAGCAGGAGGGCCAGGGGCCCCAGGAACGCAGTCACGGCTGGCGGAGGCAGAGGTGCAGTCACCACGGAGGGCAGTCGTGGGTCTCACGTATGATCCACCAACCCCGTCCTAGGTATTGGCCCAAACGAGCACAAAGTGACAGCAGCTTAACTGAGAACCATCCAGCCCTGGAAGCCACCCAGACATCCCGCACAGGTGATGGTAACCCGGTGCATCCAGCACTAAAAAGGCGTGCGCGCTCTGTCCCCGGAAAGACGTGAGGAAATGGAAAAGCACATCACGATGTGAGAGAAGCCAACATGAAAAGGTTCCACTGGAGACAGCAGGGACCGGGGTGGAAAAAGGGAGTAGCAGAAACACTGCGATGATGCAGCAGCAGACACAGGCATGCACACCACCGGAGTGATGTCAACTGTGGACTCTGGGAGTGAGGTCAACGCTGGCTCCTCAGCGAACTAACACCCCTCCACGGGGGATGCGGATGGCGGTGGCCCGTGCGTGTGCGCAAGCTCTGCACCTGCTCTTCAACGTCCCTGTGATACTAGGATTGCTTTAAAAAGAGCCTATCACCCCACTCTCCCAAAGAGAGATTTCAAAATACTATTCAATGGCACATTCAACTTCATTTGACTATTATTTCCAAGTAGCTGGGGGAGGCACATGTTTAGAAAACACTGACCCCCTCCCTCCTGGGAAACGACCTCTGACTGTGGTTCCTTCACAGAACAAGTCAAGGAGGCCTTACCACAGACAGTGCAGTGCCCGCAGCACCCGTGCACACTGCAGTCAGAGCATGGGCGTCCCAGCACCCGTGCACACTGCCGCGTGCAGGCACCCTGCGACCTGTCCACACTGGCAACAATGTCTTTAATCAGCTCAAGAAGCTTAAAGGACTTAGGGAGGCGTTTGGGGCCTCAGTTCCAATATAATGGGAAACAAAAACAAAAACAAGGGGGACTACATCAGACTAAAAAGCTTTGCAACGAAAGAAAACATCACCAAAATGAAATGACAACCTGCTGACTGGGAGAAGATATTTGCATTTCATATTTCAGACAAGGGCTTAATACCTAAAATATACAGAGAACTCATAAAATTCAATAACAGAAAAACAGGCAACCAATCAAAAAATGGGAGGAGGACTTGGAGAGACATTTTGCCGAAGAGGATATACAGATGGCCAACAGGCACAGGAAATTATGTTCCTACTTGCTGGCTATCAGGGAAATGCAAACCAAAACAACAATGAGATACCACCTTACACCTGAGAGACTGGCTATTCTCCAGACGTCTGGAAACAACAAATGCTGGCGAGGATGTGGAGAAAGGGGAACACTTTTCCACTGCTGGTGGGAATGCAAATTGGTGCAATTCCTATGGAAAACAGTGTGAAAATTTCTCAAAAAGTTGAAGCTGGAAACCCCATCTGATCTCGTCATCCCCCTTCTGGGCATTTACCCAAAAGACACGAGCCCCCATCCTCAGAGATGCATGCACCCCATGTTTACTGCAGCCCTGTTGACAACAGCTGAGAGCTGGAAACGATCTAAGTGCCCATCATGAGATGACTGGATCAAGAAGACGTGGTTTACACACAAGGGACACTACACAGCCCATAGAGATGACACCCTGTCCTTTGAATCAACATGGAGGGAACTAGAGGGGATGATGCTGAGTGAAACAAGTCGAAAGAAGGAAGATAGCTTCTAGATGACCTCGCTCATAGGTGGAACGTGAACAGACAAAACAAAGACCAGATGAAACAAAACCAAGCCTTGGACACTTGGCACAGAACTGAGGTGACCAGCAGGGACTGGGGTAAAAGGTGGTGGAGCCCGCTGGACAGTGGTGAAAAACACGCGGTGACGAGGTGGCGGGCAGGGTGTGCTGACACATATCTGAGGAATGGGGAAACTGCACATCTGGGGAACCTACACATGTGAGTTTATTTTCATTTGTAAAACAAAGTTACTGCAATAAAATACTTTAAAAAAATAAGAAAAAAGGAGTGGTCCAAGGCAGTTTACAAACAGTAAGTAGGGAAAAACAAAGCACACACAACGAAGCGAGCACAGCTGTACACCGGCCACCCAGCCGCCACTGGGACCAGCTCCAGACACAGCCCCCCGGCACCTTTTCTACTTTTACCCTCCCCCCCTCTCCAGAGCCGGATGAGCTGTTAAGACGCGATGCAGTTTCTACAGAAAACTAAGCATTTCAGATGCTTTTCTTTGAGTATTAGATCTGACTGTCAAATGGTTGTTGACTTGTAACATGTCTCACAGCTGCTGACTTGTAATATACAGATTTACTTGCATAAAGAAAAATTTAATCATTAGAATCTTAAACCCCTTTTAAAAACCCCAGGCCCAGTCCGCTGCTTACTGAACGCTTCCTGCCTCTCCCGGCAGTGGCTGGCCAGCTGACGCACCTCCCGAGAGGACGGCTCCGGCAGACCAGACGCTCCGTCGCCGGTGGCGGTCAGCCCTCCCTCCGAGGAGGCCCTGCATGCGGCTGCTGGGTTGACCCCATCCCTGCTCTCGAAGAAAAAGCTGCTCTACCCTGTGTCGGTGGGAAACCTGAGATGGTCAAGAGGCTCCTGATGACGAGCGACCAATCAGCAGAGACCACGAGTGCCACCTCCAGCCAGCTGGTCACGGAGCACGTGCACTAGAGATGGGTGAACCTCGTGTCCGGGGTGCGACTCCAGGCCAGAATCACGCACGTGACGCATGAAGTGTGTGGAGCCGCACGACAGAGAGCACCGTCACCAGGAAGGGACACCAGCGCATGCGAGGACCGCACACCTCCCGGGCTCCTCCGCTGGGAGTCGTTCCGTAACTGTTCGCCTGGCGTTCAGGGAGCTGCGAGCGCCCGTCTTCCCTAGGGGGATCCACAATGACCTCCTGGAGAAACAGCCTCAGGCTGCTCTCTCCAGGGAGGCAGGAACCTCCCGGGCCGGGTCACACAGCCCACACAGTCTGACGGACGAGGACAGTGCCCCTACCACGGCGCCCTCTGATGTCTACCTTGTTGGTGGGCGTCCAACACAAGGTGGAACCCAGGCCACTTGACCCGCACCTGAGAGAGTGTGGTTCCCCTCCGAGGTGCCAGCGGGGAGACGAGAGGAACAGGGCTGGAAGTGATGGTTCCGCTGGGGGAGGCGCTGGCATGGGAGGGGCCGCCCGGGAGTGGCGTGGAATGAGGTTAGAAGAGTAGCCACATGCCTCTGGTACAGACAAGTCAGGAGGCCAGGAAGCCTCCACCGGGTCAGGGCACCAGCAGAAGAAGGGGTGCAGACCCTGGGGGAAGCGGTCGCACCCAGCCCAGTGCAGGAGGGAGGGCTCCCCTTCCCCGCCTGAGCACTGGCCAGACGCTCTCCCCTCGGCCGTTTCCAGCACTCAGCCCCGCCGCCACGTGGCCCCTCCCGTGTTCCCAACCTTCCACCCCGCACCTGTCGCCTGGCCTCCCCAGGGTGAGGAAACAGGAGGCGTCCAGGTCCCCCTTCCCCACAGCAGCGCAGGGTGCAAGTGATCTCCCCAGGTTCCCGGGTCCCGGTCTACGCGATGCCCGCCAGGGGCACGTTACAGAAGTGACTGTCAGGACGCAGGGCGCAGTCAGGGATCTGTGGCCCCACAGCAAACACAGGGCACGGCGGCAGGCTTCGCTCACGCGGCACAGCTTCCCGCACAAGGAGCATGGAAAACCACAGGACAGGGACCGGGCACATCAGGCACAGGCCCCGAGACCGCACCACCGCCATGAAGAGGCCGCAGAGAAACCTCACACAACCTTAAACTGAAGCACAGCTACAAAACCACTTCCCGGACCCCCTCATCGGACAAATCAAGGCTAAAGGACCTCCAAGGACTAGGGGAAGTAACAGGCACCTTATTACAAATTTTAGTAAACATATCCCATTCCTCTTGGAAACCTCTCAATGTAACAATGACAAATGTGATAAAGTAAATGACATTTAGATCCAAAATCATTCCCTTTATTGTACTGAAGTACTCTTGCTGTCTTGCCTTTACTTCTATATATCAGCAGAGAAAAGAAGTTAGTAGATGATTTTTGCAGTTCAACTCCATTGTAAATAAACGTTTAAATTTAACACTTAGGTGTGGCCTGGTGGGACAGCAGTTAGGTCCACCCGCTCCAGCTGGCGCTCCACACACATCCCAGGAACCCGCATTCATGTCCTGGATCCAGAGGGACAACCAAGACAAACAACTAAATGAAATAAATAAAATGCTTCCTCCTCCTCTCTCTGCCTGCCTGCACCTTTCCTCACAATAAATAAACAGGCACCTCTGGCAGAGCTGCAGCTGCGTTAATGGCCTCTGACAGACAAGCCACATATCCCTGGGTTCAAGGTCTGAGCCTGGGGGTGGGGGAAGGGCACACAGCCTGTGTGAACAAGTAAATAAAGATAAAATAAAGATGCTTTTTCCTCCTCTCCCTGCCTGCCTCCTTCCTACTCGCCTTCATTTGGCCTGTACCTTTCCTTTTAAAAAAAAAGCGTTCTTCTTAACCACATGTGAAGCCCATCTCCTGCAAACTCCAGTGGGTGCCAGCTGGTCAGCCTCCTCAAAGGAGCACAGTCCACACACATTCCAGGGACCTGGGTTCACGCCCTGGGTCTGGGGCAAACCAAAGTGAACAACAACAAAAATAAAGGAAAATGTTTCTTCCTCTTCTCCTTACAAAATGTTTTTAAATAAATAAGATTAACACTTAAATCTACACCCGATTAACTGTCAAACTATGATTGCAAATTCACTATGCACTAACAATTTCAAATAAGCCAAATTTGAATATCGATCAGCCCGTCACGTGAGAGCTTCAAAAACGCTTCCATTTCTCCCTCCCACCCTCGCGCCAAGTGCTGCGCTTCAAAAAGAACCAAAATCAAATCACCTACCAGTTTTCTTAAGTCTCGAAGTATTTCATATTTTACTCTCACCAGAAATAAGCAAACAGGCAAGAAAACAGCAGTTCAGGACTCCTGCCCACCGCCCCCCCACACCCTTGCCCCGGCCGGCTCAGGTTCGGCAGGGCCGCCCTGCCACACAGCACCCCAAGGCCCGGCGGCAGCTCGCGGAGCACCTCCCCAGGCGAGCGGCCTCCCACCCGCCCTCCGACGCTGCACGCAGGCAGAGGAAGGACAAGAGGCTGGTGGAGATTGGAGATAGCTGCCAGGATGTAGCCTGGAACGGCCTTTCCATTTTCAGATGCACATCTTCTAGCACTTCTAACAAAAAGCAGCAGGGAATATTTAAATAAACATAAACTAAACATCTGACACAGGAACACTGCTAGGAATCTAATTATTCCAAAGTCAATTAAAGTACTATTTACAACAGCAAACATTCAAATCGTCTAAATGCTGTAGATGGACACTCAAGCAGCCAATTACAACAGGTGTTTAAAAAGTTAACATGGGCGCACCCTGGTGGAGTAACGGTTTGGTCCACTGCCTTCAGCTGAAGTGCAGGCCACATACATACCAGGGACCTGGGTTCACGTCCCAGACGGGGGAGAACCCCCAAGATGTACAACTAAACACATAGTGCTGCTTCCGCCTCTCTCCTCCTGCCTGCCTGCCTGCCTGCCTGCCTACGCGCCTTCATTCCCGCTGCACCTCTCCTTAAAAAAAAAAAAAAAGTGAACACCATGACCAAAAGTGACGCTGAGTGGAAAAAGGAGACAAACGCCTACTTGTTGTCGGTCTCTTTAAAAACAAAATCCAAACTATCTGCAGAACAACGCATGTGTGTGTTAACGGTAGCTATCTGCAGACAGTGGGATTATGGATCATTTTTCCTATTCATTTTTAGTTCCAAATGTTATATCACAAGCATTATTTTGTATTTCTTTAAAATGAATTTAACTTGATCACTTTAAAAGGATTACCAGCATCACACCAATTCAACACGTATCTGAATTTCTTGGACACTATCTTCCTAACTCAGGACCCACCGTTCGAGTGCACCACCGTGCAGGGCCAGTCTGCAGCCCTCCGCCAGCGCCAGAGCCTGAGGCAGCCCAGCTGCCGGGGCTGGGCTGGCAGCAGAAATCGCCAAGACAGGAGGCACGGCAACCCTGAACTTCTAGAAGCAGTGAGAAGCCTTCTACAGGCCCACAACCCCTAAACCACAGTCCAGAACCCTCAGGTCTGCTTGTGCCGTCCCACATTTGGTCATGAAATCTGATCTGAAGACAGAGCTAGGCCAACCTTTTTCAGGGGGATGCCAGGAGCTGAGGTGCATGTGTGCAGAGGTCACCCTGCAACGACGGCCTTGACCTGCTGGAGCAGAGCACCAACAGCAGACAGGCCCTTTGGGGTGTGATCGGGAACGACAGCCCTCCCTACTTCAGAAAGGAGCAGGAAAAGCTCTGCGCCTGAGTCTGAGCACAAGCCCAATACCTGAATAACTAATTTTTGATGAATTTGATATTCCTGGCTGATCACAGAGTCAGAGAACTGAGGTAAATACAATTCCCATCTGATTGCCTTTAGAGGGCAGCTCAAAGAGCAGAACAGAGGCCCGCACCGGGGCCGGGAACGGGGCCAGTGAGGGACTCCACTTATTCCTCAGTCTCCTCGGGGAAAACGTGGCCTCATAATGTTCAGAATTCCAATTCCAAGGTTGTGTTCGACGCTCCTGAGAGTTGAGCAGGGGCGACGACAGTGTCTGAATGGCACACTAGGTGGACACAGCCCTTTCCAGAATCAGACTCACACGGCATGTCAAGGCGAGACAAAATGTCTTGTGTTACAAACAGACCACCTGTGAGACAGGTCCACAGAAATGGAAAGTATTTATTCTAATACACAAAATGAAAATGTGACCCATATCCCGGATCTTCTTGGACAGGACATTAGGAAATTAGTGATTGTGACCCACCCTAACTGTTTAACACTTTTATGGCAAAATAGATCATGCAAACTACGTGGGACTGCTGTACCTGTCTGCTTTCGAGAACAACAGAAGAAAACCCCCAGAAGCGCGCGCGTAATGACGGCCTGCCTGTCTTGGAGGACAGACCACCACCAGCACCTGGGCCCTCCCCTCCCAGGGTTTCCCTGTTGTCTGCTTTCACTTTATCCTGATATTCCGCAGGGCGTGCATCTCTGAACAGTGCCATTTAATTGCTATGTAAATGAAGGGTACTGTGAAGCCTGCTTTTTTGTTTTACATTAGTTGTCACATTACCCATGTTTCTGCTACACATCACTCCATTTTACAGACAGACAATAATTTTATTCAACCTAAACAAGCAAAACATTCCACAGAGTAAAAAAGCACCTGCCTCCACGCTCCCCACGCTGCAGCCTGGCACACGGCACACGGTCCACCCCACAGAGGCCAAAGCCAGCCTAAAGGCCACGCTCCACAGACATGAGTGATGCGCCTCAAGAATGGGCTCATCTAAATCAGAGCAGCCAACTTTTACATGTAACTGTTTTACTAAAAATATATGCTCACTGCAGAAAACATCTTTAAGTAAAACGAAGGTGAAGCCATGATTTGGCATCTCAGGACAGGATTCTAAACTCAGACAGACATCGGGTGCACCCGCAGACGCTCATGTTTCTAATAGGTAGACTTCTACCACACACGCTGTTCTCTGGCTCTTCTGCTAACTATGGCAACCTCTGTGTCAATCAACAGATGAAACAGTACCGCTAGGAAACCCATTTTCGTTTGACTTGTAGATTCTCCCATTCTCCGATTACTATTTTTGTCTTGGTCCCGAGCACAATCAGCAGTTAACAGCACTGGCAGGAAAGCAGGACGTGTGTCTGGATCGCTCCACCATCGGAAGCCGCACAACCTGCACGGACACCCAGCAGGCCCCACTCACCCCAGAGCGGGGCAGAGTCCACAGCTGGCAGGGCCCGACACCCTCGGTGGCGTCTACAGGGAAGAAGACCCACCCGGCCCAGTTGCGGAGCCCGCGCGGGGCAATATTTAAACATCTGAAACAATTTCAATGCAAAACTACTCCTCACTTGAAGGCGGAATGTGCTTCTGACACAGCAGGCATTAGAAAACATTCTTCACACAATCACCACTGTGCGATTCAGTGCAGCTGGCATTTCTGCAGGGTTTCAATGCGGGAAATCAACGCTGCACACAGTGAGACCACCAAAGGGCGTGAGACCACCGAAGGGTGTCAGGTTTCCTGATCAAATTCCACACAGCAACAAAGTAATAAGAATAATCAAGGCAGACTTATAATGAATGAGAGGGTCTGATTTTGAAATGTTATTTCAAATCACTTGAAAAGTAATTTAGGAAAATTTTCATGCTCTATTTCACCTTAAAAAATGAAATAGCAGGTGTGCCCTAATGAAGCAGCACTGTCATCAGCACCTTCAGTCAAGCGCACAAGCCACATACATCTCAAGGGCCCAGGTTTGCATTCTGGGACCAGCGTGAACACACAGGACGAAGAACCAAATAAAATAAACTGCTTCTTCCTCCTGTCTTTTCCTGCCTGCCTCTGCTCGCCTTCATTCAAGTCTGTGCCTCTCCTTTAAGAAAAAGAAACAATAAATTTGACTATCAAAATGTTTTCACATGGCCAGGTCCAAGAAAAAGAAGTGCTACTATTTCATGCTCAGAAAACGATAATCAGAAGTAAATTCTTCTTTAAGTTTTCACTCAAAAGATTCCCATGCAAACAGTGGAAACAGCAGAAGCTACAACACAGCCCAATGTCCACAGCACACGGGCAAACGGGAGGCTTCAGATTTTGCTGTGCCCCCCTCGGCAGGGCGGCAGCAGACGAGACACACACACAAAATGAACAACTGAAAAATGCTTTTTCCTCCTCTCTTCCTTCTTGCCTTTCCTCCTCAAAAATAAGTAAGTACACAATCACAAGCAACAGTCAGAGCGGCGGCTGGCCCAGGCTGCATATGGGCTGCTGCCCTGGCTCCAGGAAGCAGAACCCCATTCACAAGCTGTGGTGTCTCCGCTAACCTGCTTGGGGACAGCCAAGGGGCTGACGAGATGTGCCTGCTTCACTTACTTGGAACTCCCCTGAAGCAGCTCAGTTCACAGCCCCCGGGCCCATGGCAAGGTCATCGTGCAAACACACAGAATCCGCCCACAACAAACTAGGAGCGTTTCGCTAGGGGAGCGCACCGAGGAACTCGGAGAGCAGCACCCACACCCTAGGGAAGACGTGTGCTCAGACCTGGGAGGCCAGGCTGGTCCTCGAAGGCGCGAGCGCGCGAGCGTCGCGTCAGCTGGGCCGATCCGACCTGCAGAGCCGACCTGCAGAGCCGGAGATGGGAGAGGAAGCCCCTGCCCGACACCAGCGCAGGCGCACCCCATGGGGTACAGGTCGTGGGAAGCCCGAGGCCGCAGGGGAATTCGCAGGGGAATTCACGGTGAATTACAAACAGATCAACCAGCTGAACGCGGCTCTAAAACAAGGTTTGCGGGCCCGCACTGTCCGTCAGGAGAGGCTCTGCAGCCGTGACCGGGGAAAGTTCATTCCCAGTGCAGCTGCATTACAGCCTCAGGTCCGCACCTTTCGGTCACGAGATCATAAGGCACACGAAGAAACAGGAAAGGATGACTCAAAGGAACAAAGATTAACAGAAACCATCTCCCGAAGGTGCGATACGGGAGTTGCTCAACGAGACCTTTAAGCAGTGGCGGTGTGAGGCGCGTGCCCTGGTGACCTAGCAAGGCCCCCCCGGGAGCAGCCCACAGACGGGGGGGCCCGCGGGTCAAGCCCCGGGGGGACGACAGCCATGAAGATGAACTAAATAATCAGTCTTCTTTCCCCTCTCTTCCTGCCTCCTCTGCACCCCTTTCCTTTAACAACAAAGTCAATGGTGCTAAATATGTTCAAACAATGGAAAGAAAACACAAAACTAAAAGAAATCAGGAAAACGATGTTGGAACAAAGCGGAATATAATAAACAGACAGGAATTTTAAGAAGAAATGAAAGTAAACCCCGGAGCTGAGGAGCAGCAGCGAGAATGAAAAGCTCACTGAGGTTCCAACAGCGTCAGAGCAGGCAGGACGAGCCACCAGCGGGAGAGGCCGGGGCAGTGAAATGACCAGCCTGACGAGCAGAAAGCAAGAACGAGAAGGCGCACCCCGGCGGCTCAGGAGCTAAGTCTACCGTGTCAACCACATAAATGCCAAGGGCACAGATTCGGGGCTCACGGGGTAACAAGTACAATAAATTAATTAATGAAAGTGACTGATTCCTCCCCGCTTTCTTCCCTCCTCTTGGAAAGGAGGTGGGCGGGCAGGGAGGGAGGGAGAGGGAGAGGACGAAGGGCCCCTGGGGCACCAGCAAGGGAAGCACACACGTCAGGCGCGTACAGGAGTCTCGAAAGAAGAGGGAAGGCAGATGAATGTCTGAAAAAGTTACGGCCAGAAACCACCCAAATTTGGAGAGAAACACAAACCTCAACTCCAAGCGGCTCAACAAACTGCAAGGACCCACACGGAGACACTCGATCAGGCCGGGACGGAGCAGCATGCCAGCCGGCGCACAGGACCCGCAGCAACGCCCACCGGGAGCCCGAGGCTCCGACTGAGAGCTCCGTCGGGCTCCGTTGGGCTCCGTCGGGCGGGCTCCGTCCGGCTTTGTCGGGCGGCAGGTCTTCACGAGCGAGACCGGCACTCTCCGCAGGAAAGCAAGCCCAGCGAACGGCTCACACGACGTGGCGCAAGGCTACAGGCAGTCAGCTTTCAGGTTGGAATGAAAGATAAATACATGTCCAGAGAAGGCAAACATACGAGATCATGCAGCATTATTGTAATTTTAGTTTGTAACTCCAAGTTTTACTTCCTACGGGATTCAAGAGGCAAATGCATAAAGATAATTATAAATCTGTTAATCGCACACAACGTACAAAGATGGAATTTGTGCTACCTCGACATAAAGATGAGGGGAAGGCGACCCTACAACATAGCACGTTTCTGACATCGATATCAATTCAAAACAGATCGCTTTAAATTCAGGATGCTAAATGTACAAAGTTCTCTTAAAATACACACGAAAGGAACTGAAAAAAGAAATGAGAAAACTACTGACAATGAAAAAATAAAACTGGTGGACCCTGGTGGAGCAGCAGTTGGGTCAGTCGCTTCCGAAGGAGCAAGTCACATACCCCCTGGGCGAGGGGGGCCAACCAGCGTGAGCAACTAAAAATGAAAAAGGTGCTTCCTCCTCTCTCCCTGCCTGCCAGCTCGCCTTCATTCCTGTCCGCACCTTTCCTTCAGGACAAAACGTGTGGTCAGGGCTAGGCACCGGGTGGGCACAGTGCCAGCTCCCGGGTGTGGCGCTGCTGGGGAGCAACAGAAGGAGCAACGGCCGGGGGCGAAGTGAAAGAAGTGAGGCCTGAACTGCTTCTGTTCACAGAAGAGAGGAAACCGAGCATCTACCAGGCACCCACTGGACCGGGGCTGAGACGTCTAACACCTTCTCAGTCAAGCCCTATTCGGCCCACAGACAACTCCCAGGCGGGCTGGGCTCGCTTCCCAGCAAAGCCACAGACAAGCCAAGATGCAAAAAAATGTCAGCAACGATGAGCAGGCTTAGAGCACTACTTACTTTCAACACGGTGGCACAGTACAGAAGCCATTCATTCAGTCGGTAAAGTGGTCATTAACCACTATTCCCACAGCACTAAAAATCATTTTTTTAATTATTTCTAAAACAAAGCATGTCTCGTTAGCAGTACACGAAAAAAGAAATCCTAAGTCTGGAAGTCAACAGATGACATAAAGAACCAAAGGTATGTCAGAACTCTGACTAATAATAGATTTATAACAACAAATTGCATGCTCTGAAAATGTTCAAGAGAAAAAACATGACTGGAAAATAAAATATTTCTTTGGAGAGAAATATTCCTAATTGGTTAACAAGCTGTAGGAGACCTCAGGAGGGGAGGTGAACGCCGGACGCTCTCCCCAGCGAGTGTGCCCACCTGCGGGCTCCACCAGCACCTCTGCAGGCTGCTCAGGCCAGAGCACGTCCTTGTCCCCGCTGAGGAGGTCTGACCCAGCTGTCGTGCCCCCACCCCCGAGACTAACAGAGGGACTTTTCACAGTGGGACTTTAAATCTCTGCCCCTCTGAGGCTCAGCAGTAAGGCAGACCAGGAAAAACAGAAGAGCGAGTCTCCACTGCGCCTGCGTGGCTTCCTGAGCCGCCTGGCCGGCCCGGCACACCTCACGCCAGACCCAGTGCCTTCCTTCCCAACACCCCATCCTCCCAGAACTCCATCAGCCCAGCTACAGTCAGATGACGAGCCTTGTGCACGTTCCGAGGGAGAGGACTGACGCCGATCTCACTACCCCGGGGCACGGGGGACACAGGACTTGGGACCGAGTTCTGGGAGTGGCCTTCCCACACTCCAAAGGCCTCCCCCACTCAAGCCCGGTCTCTGGCCACTGAACTGGAAACAGATGCTTCCGTACGGCTAAGGTTTCAAACAGACAGCACTGGTAAAGAGTTATTAAAATTCACCACCGAGGGCTGTCCAACAGTCATCGAGGCTGCTCCGCTGCGGTGGGGTGCCTTCTCCCAATGCTGACACCTGGGCGGGCCATCCTGTAAGACTGCAGTGCGCCCACTGGACCTCTGCCCCGGCCCACTGCGTGCCAGCAGCACCCCCTACCCCAGCCGTGCCCCTCGAACCTGGTCCACGCACTGGCAAAGGTCCCGGGAGGGGCGGGGCGGGGCAGGGCAGGGGAGCAGCACCGCTGCACCCTGATCCCGAATGACCAACTGCAGAAATCCGGCTGCTCTCCGGGCAGAGCACCGCTTCTGTTCCTATCAACGGAGCCAGACACGTGCGCTTGGAAAGGCAGCTTTCTGAAAGGGGCTGCCCACTCTTCCGCGGGGCTGCTTCCTGCAGGGCAGCGCTAACAGTCGTCCTGGCGCTGAAACGCTGCAAGTCACAGGCATGGCAGCACTGGCCCTTGTGTGCCCTGGACACACCCCACTGGGTGGCGTTTCAGGGGCAAACTCAGACCCTTTAAAAACGGGAGCAGAGTGTGAGCGATGACTTACTCTCATGATTTAAGATGTTACCAGTGGAGCCAAAAACCAAAGTGCTAAATAAGAATACTAGCCAAAACGCTAACTGCTTTCATTTAGAGCTTTCTTATTTTAGAAACATTTTTCTTCATTTTCCAAAACAAAACAAAAACCCTTCTCCTCAGCAAAGCAAGCAAGCACTTTTGCATTTTCACAGTGGAAAAGTCTGTGGCGCTACCTGACACTCGTGTGCATGGAGCGATGCTGTGCCTCTGCGGCTGTGGGCCCCGTGGGGTCTGCGGCAAGTCCTGTCACAAGGTGCCTGGCACCGGAGAATGCTCACACGGCAGACATGTCCTCGTCTGAGGTCAGGGCACTCAGCTGCCATTTCCAGGGGACAGACACACACACACACACACACACACACTCACACACACACACACAACACACACAGCGCCTGGTCCCCACCCTGAAGGAGCAGCAGGGGAGAGTCAGGAGTGATGGGACCCACAGCACACATCCCCTCCCCGCGCCGGATGGTGGAAGGGCTGCTGACAGCTTGTCCTGAGAGCGGGTTCTGTGACCCTCGCTCCTGAGGCTCCCGCGCCTCTGCCCATGTGGAAGCACCCAAGGTGACACTCGAGGCCTGCGGGGGAGCGTTTCAGAGCAGTGGTCTGCATTTCAAAAGTGCATGTAACAGCCCGCTCCGTGGCTCAGGGAGCTGAGGGGCAGGCAACGAAAGCAGCAGGCTCAGGTTCACAGTCTGCAGGGGACGGGGACGAGACAATAAGTGTGTGTCATTCGCTGCATCTCAACAAAAAAGAAGTCGGACTGAGCAACACAGCTTAACTGGAGGTGTCCATGCAGAAAAGGACCGAGACACACACATACACATCTATAGATATACACACACGCATTTAACACTGTCTGCTCTTCCACATGATTTTAATAACATTTTCTTCTCCCTAGCTCGCTTACTTCATCAAACACGGCATATGGGAGCACCCTGTGGAGCAGCGGTTGGGTCAACCAGCTCTGAAGGACATAGGCCACATGCCCCTGGGTTTGAGTCCCAGGTCCAGGGCAGGGAAACAACCAATGGGAACAAATAAATAGAAATTTAAAAAATAAATAAATAAAGATGCTTCTTCCTCCTCTATTTCTGCCTACTTGTTTACTCGCCTTTATTCCTGTCTATACCTTTCCTTAAAAGAAAAAAAAGAGAATCGAGTACATAATACACACAGCACACACACAAGCACATACAGGAGAGCCGGGTGGAGTAGTGGTTAGGTCTGCCACCTCTGACCAAGTGCGCAGTCCAAATACATCCCAAGGACCCAGGTTTGTGTCCCAGGGTGAACAATCAAAAATGGAAAATAAATACAGTCCTTCCTCCTCCTCTCCTGGCCTGCTTACGTACTACCTTCATTCCGATCTGCACCTTTTCTTAAAAAAAAAAAAAAAAAAATTAACAAAAAAAACAGTGTATTCATCAAATGTCTGGCTTCCAATCACCAGCAGGTTATCAAATGTAGCTAAGTTTGGGGGCCAAGCCACACGCGGACTTCACTGGCTGCTCAGTGAGACACAGGAGTAACCCAGCCCCAGTGTGCTGAAGACTCAGCCACACCGTGAACTGCAGTTCCTCCACTGGAAAAAGAAGTCGTCCTTCATTTAAGGACACAGCCAATGGTGTTAATGAGCAAGCACCTACGGATGAGACCCCAGCGGAGACTTTTAAGCAGTCCCTCTCCTGACTGTCCAAGCACTGCCCTCTTTCTTTTGCTCTAAGAGGGAAGGCCAAGGTGAGGCTGCCACGTGGAAGGGAGCAGAACCAGGAGCAAAGACGATCACTCTTCCAGCCTATACTGCTGGACACCCCCACCTCGTCCAGGCCTCTCTCTGCCTCTAGGTCCTGGGGGCAGGGCCAACCTCTCCTGGTCGAAGGCACATGAGTTCGCTGTGCGCAGCAGGAAGCCCTGAAGCGCGCCAGCCGGGCGTGTCTCTACCCTCACGCCACATTTGTCGAATTAGGTCTCCTGGCCCCCTCGCACAGATGCAGCTCCTGACATCTGGCGGGGGCACAGGCAGTGTTGTGTCACAGGACATCAGCAGTCACCAAGAAAGTGCTGAGGAAATGAAAACTGGGTGGCAGACTGGAATCTGGCCTAGTAGGTCCAGCCCCAGGTCCCACCCTCAGTGCCTCCTAACTCCGCAGGGACAGGCCCCGTCACAGGCGCGCTTCTCAAAACGGGGTAGAAATTCGCATCGCTTTTTTCTTTAAAGCAAAGGTGCCGGCAGGAATAAAGGTGAGTAGGCAGACAGGGAGAGAGAGGAGAGGCAGCATGTTTTATCTCATGCAGTCATTCCCCCGGACCCCAGGACACGAACCTGGTCGTGGGATGCAAGTGGACTGCGCCCTCAAATTATCTTTTAATCAAAACCACCTTAAGCTACTCAGTAAACAAACATAAAATGAGCAAAATGAGTTTTGCCACTGAAAGAACTACCCCTGGGTGAAGTCGAAGAAGCAGGTTGTTGGGTTTCTTTGACTCAGGAAGCCACTAAGGCAGTTGCACGATGTCCCCAGCGTCTACACATCAGTGAAAAAACATGTCTCAACTTGCCCAGGGAGTGCACAGTAGGGCTCTTAGAGGAACCCGCAGGTGCACCGGCTGTAGCTGTGACTGGGTCACCTGCCTCTGCAGGAGCACAGGCACGCGGCCTTGGGGCCGAGTCTCAGGTACAGGGCAGCAACAAATGCTCCTCCTCCTCGCTCCTCCTGCTGCCTACCTGCCTTCACTCCTGCTGTACCTTCCCGTCTAAAACAAAAAGAACACACAGGGCTGTGAACAGCCTTCATCTGTGCAGAGCCCTTTCCACAGCACAGGGGCAGGCCCACGGCCAAGGCGCTGCAGTGCACGCAGCCACTCCCGGGCCTGGACCGGCTCCGGCTCTGCCAACAAGAGCTCAGGCTCCGGTCATCAATGGAGGCATCTGGACACCCTGGAGCCCTGAAGAGACGGCGCCCTGAGGCTCCCCCTGTGGAAGCCACAGCACACTGCCTGTCCCATCTCACCCACCCAACACCTCTGACTGGCTCCCTGCCCCTCCACCCTCGCCCTCTGCCCGTCACCCTTCACGTCCAGCACTGTTCCTGGTCCCCAAGACACGCTGCCCTGAACCTCCCCTCCTGGGGCCGCCCTCCCTGGGCCCTCCACCTCTAATTCCCTTCTGGACGGATATTCTCTGGATGCCTCAGTTCTGAGCGGGAAGCATTACCGAGGGCCTTCAATTGCTTTCCTGGAGCCTCCTCCCTTTGGAAAGCTCCATGAGCCTGTTTACTTTTCTCAGTCCTCCCCTTACAGGATGCTGGCTTAATGACAAACGTGACATTACCAAAGTAATGTGCAAGCTAAAACAGGCCACATCAGAAAGGAGGGGCTAGTGTACCACTAACTGGTAGACATTAAAGTTAGCATAAAACAGCAGGTTTATTTCTAAATAAACGTAATTGCAATCTTGCATGTTAAGCAGTTTAGAAACAGTAAATTTAACTTGTTGTCTTTGACTCTTAGATAAGACTAGGATCTTACTGATAAAGATGTCAAAATTACTTGGCCTTTCAAAGTATAAACAACTATTAAGGTGAAAAAACTGATTTAGAGTTGATACTTAGTTTGCTCCCATGGCAACAAGAAACTCACATTTCAGCCCCAACTGCCCTTCATCAAACATTACAGCTCACTCTGGCCCCAGACCCCCGTCCTCAAAGACAGGTCCTTTACTCTTTCACGGACCCAGCGGGCAGGCCTCCGGAGCCGCTCCAGCGGGAACGCCGCGACGCAGCCACACCGTGAAGCAGCGCCACCGCCCCTCCAGGGGACCGCTGCGAGCCCACCCACTGACCCCCACAGCACCTCCGCCCCCACCACGTCAGGCACCCCGGGAGGGGAAGCAGCTTCACTTCTGAACGCGCAGCCCTTCGTAACGGGCCACAGCTCAGGGTGTGTGGAACCACCTGTTCTCTGGACAGGCCCCGGCAACCGCCTGCGCTCCGGGCCCAAGCGCACTGGTGCTCACAGGCACAGGGCTCACCAAGCACGTGGAGAAGGCATCTGTGCGCAGATCTTACCCAAACCATCTGGAATACTCACAACGTGCCCTACGGCTCAGACGGCTTGAGGCGGCTGAGGTACAGACCATGCAAAATCCCAGTACGGGGCCTCAGGAACAAAAACGCAACAGCCACCGTGCACAGGCTCACAGTCCTCATCTTTTCTAGTCTCCCCCAGTTAATATTCAATATTTTAATAAAACGATGAACCACACTTCAAGCCTAAACTACTTATATGTTCTTCCAAATTCTCCAAATCAATTTTAGTACTAACTACAAAATGCAAATTCATTTCAGAGTTGAACATGGATAAAACCATCGTGGTTCAACAATGGTGTCACACTTTAACTCCAGAGTTTTCAATTCAGCAGGCAAACCTGAAATAAGCAGTAAGAATATTTCAACCACTGAATGACTGCTCTCAATTACTTCTGCTTTTAAGCATATAGAACTTAATTGTTTAACTCGAAAAGAACCAGTAACATGAAATGGTGTAATTTCAAGAAAAACATTGTTAAAACAACTGAAGGTGAGAAGACAGGAATGGAAGAAGAATTTATTTAGCTACTTGTCTTGACTGTCCGCAGCCACAGGACACAAACTCAGGTCCCTGGGACATGTGCGGACCGCACTTGGCAAGAAGCTTCAAATCCACCTCTACTCCTGGTAGTTAGAAGTGACGAGTGCGCCCTGGTGGCCTCGTAGATGAGGTCATTGGATCAAACCACATACATCCCAGAGACCCCAGTTTGTGTCCTTGGGCTGGGGGAGAACCCCACGATGAACAAGCAACTGAAATAAGTAAAAATGCTTCTCCCGCCTCTAACTGCCTGCTTGCCTACTCGCCTTCCTTCCTGCCTGCACCTGTCCTTTAAAAAAGAAATAAAAACAAGGCAATTTCTCTACATTTACCCAGCCACACTGTCTTCAGTTTATTCGGCAACCTGTATGTTACTACCCTACAACAAAGTTTTGGAGATGTCTTACACAAAGGGATGCCCTAACTTGTTTCCCAATTCTTTCTTCCTCTCTATGAAAAACCACTCCCACCAAATGCAAGGTCAGAGGCCTGGCCTCTACCCTCCCATCCCCTCTCTTACTTTTCTACAAGCCCCCCCACCCCACAAAACTGGAGATAAACACCTAACAGCCTTTGCTGTGACATGAAGTTATTTGTAAACAACAAACTGTCAGACTAAAAGGCAGCCCTCTGATTCTGTGCTGTCTACAGCGCAAATCACAGAGCAGCATTTGGGTTGAAAATAACGCCCTGAAGTCACTGGTCCTCTAGCCAGCAGCGCAGCGCAGCGCAGCACACACCATTCTAGGATTACGAAGAGCAAAGGCCCTAAACATCTCTAACAATGAAAGCAGTTAAAAAATTCCAGCTGGTGGACAACGGCTCTACTTGAAAAGATTCAGAAAGGAGCCTCTGAGGAATAATCAGCGTTTCCTAGAAAGCAAGTTGGCTTTTCAAGCAGAGTAAATAAACGGAAACTTCACAAAAAGGTAGAACCCACTTGCATTGTTCTGTAGCAGGACTGACACTTCCCTGTGAGGCTTACTAAATTTATGTAACACGACCTTAAGATTTCTAAATATTAAACTTTTCTTAGGTTAGGTTAATCTAGTTTTCCCGAAATGTTTAGGAATAGAGCATAAATTAAAAACTACATCATGCTTGAAGAGTTTGCCATTTCCAGGCTACTGAAAATGTCATACAAAAAAAAAGTCCTTGCAGTTTTTAAAAACACACCTCGAACATCTCCCTACTAAAGAGGTGTGGAACCAAAAGAAAACAACCCACGTCAACTAAGAAGATAGACTTTAGATCTGCGTCGTTTCACCAAATGGAGTTTAACGTTCCCACTCACTACCGCCAACATGCAGTCTGAAGCGCTGCAAAGCAAACTCCCCGAAGGCAGGTGAAAGCCTCCAGCCACCACACAGCGGACTCTAGGGAGTTGGGGGAAGTGTGTGCAGGGAGCGGGGGTCCTGGATCTTATCCTGGTGCGGGGGTGGGGTGGGACGCTGTGGTCTGACTCTGACTGGACCTTGGCCACAGGTATGCGGGTCTGGGTTGGGAGTCAAAAGCAAGGTTAAGAGTCCGGGTCCTGGTGGGGTTCAGGATACATGCAGCTTGGGGTCTGGGTGCAGAAAGAGGTGAGGCTGCCACGCATTTCAGGTACACAGGTACAGGTCAGGTGTCAGGAAACAGGTCAGAGATGGGGCAAAGATGCAGGTCCACAGCCAAGGTCCAGGGATGGGGTTCAGGTACGGGTTAGTGCCACGGCGGGGGTGCGGGTCGGGGCACACGTCTGGTATAAGGCTGAGGCGCAGACCAGAGTCAGGTGCAAACTGGGTCAGTTAGGACACAGGTCAGAGGCGGGCTGGGGTCGGGTCAGGGTGCAAGCCCGGTTTGGGTTGCAGACCAAGGTCAAAGTGTGGGTCTGTCAGGGTGGCGGCAGAGGTTGGGGTGTGGGGCCGGGATGCAGGTGGGGATGAGGGTATTGGCCGGGGTTGGCTGCAGGTCAGAGGCGGGGTGTAGGTCGGCGTGCAAGTGAGGATGTGGGTGCAGGTCCAGCTCTGAGGTGGGGCTTGGGGCATGGGTGCAGGTGGGGCCAAGGCGCGAATCAGGGTGCAGGCTGGGTTTGGGATGCAGTCAGGGTGCAGGTCAAGGGTTGGGGTCCAGACCGAGATTAGGGTGCAAGAAAGGCTGGGGACAGGCTGCAATCGGAGCGCAGGAGGGCGCGGGTCAGGGTGCAGGCAGGTGGAGGGGCAGGTGGAGGCGCCGGTGGAGAGGCGAGGGGGTGCGGGGTCCGGCGGGGCGGGGCGGGGTCCGGCGGGGCGGGGTCGGGCGGGGTCCGACGGGGTCCGGCGGCGCCGCCCGCACTCACACGCGCGGCAGCTGCAGCGGGGGTGCCCCGCGCCTCTGGAACACGCCGTCCACGAACACGCCGTTCTTGCCCAGGCAGCGCAGGTAGAAGTCGCCGCCGGCGTCGGGCCCGGGCTGCGCGGGCGGCTCGGGGGCCGCCCCGCCATGGCCGCCGCCGCCCGGGGGCGTGAAGATCTCCAGGTGGCGGCGGGAGATGAAGCTCGAGTGGCCCATGCTCACGTCCACCGAGCCCTGCGACGAGTTGCGGCCGATGGTCACCGAGCGCTTCTTCATCAGGTACTCGAACTCGCGGCCCTCGAGGCGCGCCACGGCCCAGCCGCCCGGCGGGGAGCCGCCGCCCCCGGACCCGCCGCCCGCGGGAGGGCCGCCCGCGCCCGGGAGCGCCGCGGCCGCCGCCATGGGCCTGCGAGGGGCCCGGGCCGCCGCCGCCGCCGCCGCCAGGAGGTGAGGGCCGCGCGAGGCCGCCGGCCGGCGAGCGACGAGCGGCGGCGAGGGGCGGGCGCACGCGGGGCGCGCTCCGCCGGCGCCGCCGCCGCTGACTGACGGCCGCGCCCGCCTATGGGGGCGCCGCACGGCAGTGGGGCTACCGGCGGCCGGCCAATGGGGGAGCACGCCGGCCGGGCGCGCACGCGTCGACCGCGACGCCCGACGCAAGCCGGCTCCGGGCGGCCTGGAAAACCCGGGGCGGAGCTGCGCTGGCCGCGGAGGCGCGCGAGCCTGCGGAGGCCACGCGCCCAGGTGAGATGCCTGGGGGATGGGTGGCCGGCCTCGGCGCCTGGAGACTCGGGCATCGGGACATCCGGACGCTTGGACATTTGCGCGTCAGCGCCGACATCGGGCACCGAGGAACCGGGGTACCTGGACATGTGCATACCTAGGCATCTGGGAACTGGGCATCTGCACATTGGACATCGGGCCATCTAGGTCTGGGCCTCCGGAACACCGGGCACCTGGACATTTGGGCGCCTGAACAGCTAGGCCTCTGGACACGTGGACGGTGGGGCATCTGACATCTGGGCATTGAGGCAGAAGGCAGAGCTTGTCTGGAGCAGCACACACCCAGCCGTCTGCTCCTGCCCGCACTAACCTACCTGACGCCCGTTCCCCAGCAGTAACATCCTGAGTGTAACACGGGCAGCCTTTAATTTTTTTATTTTTTAAAGAGAGTAAGGAAGAGAGCGGAGTGAAGTATATTAAGAAAGGAAGAGGAGGAAGCACTTTTTAAATGTTTTAATAGATTTAGTTATTTTAAAGAAAGGGAGAAGAGGAAGAAGCACTTTGAAGGAAGAGGAGGAGGACACGCTTTCATTTATTTATTTAACTGCTGGCCCCCCCACTACCACTGCCCTGAACCCGGGTCCTGGGGCTTTATGTGGTCCACACTCCAAATACCAGCTGAGCACCCGAGCCACCAGAGTGGACCTCTGGCAGTTTCCTAAAGTGTGAGCCTTTTACTGTAGCTGAAAAGAATCAGGCGATCGCCCCCAAGCCCACCCCCTACCCCCGAACAAGACTATCCACGGACAGGCGTGCAGGAACGCCAGCAGTGCCCTCTGTCTCAGAGGTGGCGATGTCCAGGGGTTGGGATGAGGGCGGTGGGGGGAGCATTTGCTACGAAGCTATGGGATTGCAAGAATGCCCAGTGAGTGGCAGTCCCAGAAATAACAGTTACAGGGGTGTCATCACAGAAGTCACACAGCAGTGGCTGCAGCTCTTTGACCAGCTGGGGGAGGCCCAGGGAACCCTGAGGAGTCCACTCAGCCCTGTGGCTCCTCCTTGCTAGTGGTGACCTTGTGGAGAAAAGCGGACAGATGGAGGGAGGTCGGTGTGCAGGGAAGACTGGTGAGGACACCGAGCTTAACCTGAGCTGCTTGAAGGGTGTTGTGGCAACACCTTAGGGCAGCTGCCTGTGATTGTGATCATTCTGTCTGAATCTTCTAAAAGAGGCGCCATGGTGGAGCACCGGCGGGGTCAGTCTCTGAAGGAGCACAAGCCACATACTCCTGGGTTTGAGTACTGCGCCAACCAGTGTGAACCATTATGTAAAAATAAAGATCCTTCGTACTCTTGTCTCTTCCTGCCTGCCCACTTGCCTTTATTCCTGCTTGCACCGTTCCTTTAAAAAAAGAGAAAAGGAAATGACACATTCCTCTAAATGTAATATTTCCAAGTCTTGTTTGCCAAGTAAGCGTTTGCATTTATAGTACAAATTCCTCAGACCGCCTGGAATCCTAAGTAGGGCCAAATATCCTAGACAGAAAGAAGGTCACGCATTGAGTACTCATTTAGATGCTGCACAGACGTTGGGTGGTGCTGAGACCAGTATGGAAATAGTAACGGGGAGGCCTCGCACTTAAAATCAGAACACCACTGATGAGAAGAAAATGCAGGTTTCGGTCACCGTGGCGCGTAAGCCCAGCTCTGGCACCTGGGTGCTGCCTGCTGCACACCCAGGGTGGCCACAGCTCACCCGCCGTCTGGAAGCTCGCTGTGAAAAGGTCGGGACCGGTGTCTGCAGTACTCTACTAACGAGCACATGCAAGACCACTGGCGCGCTCACCCTGCGCATGCGTTCATCAGTGCGACTGTCCCCAAGATGCCGGAGACAGGACACACAGGGGAGCTGGTCCTTGCACAGCTGTGATCCTGGATTCCCTGCTGTGGGTCCTGGCACCGTGAAAAAGAAGAGGGCGCTGCCGGGTCTGTGCCAGAGAGAGCAGTTGGGCCCCATGTTTCTGGAAGGACTGCGGCCCTGGCACTGGGGCAGTAAGGGAGGGTTCTCAAGGGAGACGGCTTCACGGTGTGTGTGCCTCCCTCCTCCGGCCACTGTGAGGAGCTCTTCAGACAGCGGAGGGCAGCCGGAGGCCTGGCCAGCACCACTCTGACCGCAGGACCAGCAGCGGTGGGGCCTCGCCTGTGCCGGCCTCCATGTGTGAGACCTCTGTCCAGTCACTCCATCTGCCACCCTGGCCACCTTCCTGGTACCCACCGGGCTTAGGTCGCCGTTGGGGACAGTCATCACCACGCCCCCACTCCATGCGGGACTCCCACTAAGGTGGAGTTGGTGTTTGGCTTTAGCACTCCACTGAGACAGAGCTGAGAAGTGACCATGAATGGACCACATTCCAGCCAGTTACCCTCGGGCAGGGAGACCACGTGTGAGCTCATTTCCACCCATGCCGAATACCGGCCCACATGCAGAGGTGACAGCGGCGCAAGTGCTTGCAGGTGGTTACACCCTTGCTTTGCCTCGCTTGTACCCAAGAGGGCCGCCCTGGTAGCGCAGGGCCTCTGGGTCGCCTGCCTCTGAAGGAGCACAGACCATACCCCTGGGTTTGAATCCTGGGCCCAGAGGGAAACAACCAGTGTGAAAAACTAAGTAAAAATAAAGATGCTTCCTCCTCTCTCTTCCTGCCTGTCTACTGGCCTTCATTCCTGCTGCACCTTTCCTTTAAAAAAAAAAAAAAAAAAAAAAGGCTGTAGGACACAAAACCAATATACAAAATGTGATTGTGTTTCTATACACCAATAACAAACTATCAGAAAGAGAAATTAAGAAACAATTACCATTTATAAGTGCATCCAAAAGAAGAAAACATCTAGAAATAAATCTAACCAAAGAGTTGGAAGACCTATATAATGAAAACTGCATGACATTAATGGGCCTGAGCCTAGTGGCTCAGACTTACGTCTGCAGCTACCACAGCAGAGACAAAGCCCGAAGACCCAGGCTCACAGCCTGGGGCTGAGAGGACGGGGCCGTAACCAATAGGAAGAAATAAAAAGACGAGTTTAAGAAATGCTTCTTTCTCCTCTCTCTGCCTGCCTGCCTGCTTTCCATCCTGTCTGCTGCCTTCCTCTTAAAAATAAAAAAAGACATTAATGAAGAAAAGTGAAGACACAAATTAATGTTCATGAAACCCACACACATGTGGCGAACTTACAACAAAAGAGCCAACAATATACACTGGGGAAAGGAGTCTCTTCAGTCGACAGTGCTGGGAAAACAGGACCGCCACTCACCGGAGAACGGAACTGAGCTATACTCCCACCGCACACGAAAATAACTCAAAGCAGGTTAGACCTGGGCACATCCTTGTGGCCTAGCGGTCGAGTGCACTGGGGAGCAGTCCCACACACCCCAAGATCCCGGTTCAAGGCCCGGGGCCAGGAACAGCCAATGTGAACAACTAAGTAAAATAAAGTGCATCTTGCCCCTCTTTTCCGCCTGCCCCTTTCCTTTAAAAAAAAGAAACTGTAGTACGTGCGCGCACAGAGGAACACGACTCGGCGGGGCGGTAGCGGGTCAGCAGGACTTGCCATCTGGGACAACTGTGGCCCTCGAGGGCGCGGGGCCCACTCAGAATCACGTGCTCTCACTGGCATGGCAGGTGCTCGGCAGCCTGACTCGCTGGTGACTCAAAGAACAGCGACACCATCGTCTCCTTTTCAGAGGTGAGAAAGTGTAGAGCCCGTGAGCCTGTTGGAAAGAACTGCACTGCAGTTTCTGTCACTGGTCAGGAGTTTTTGTCGTTTCTGAGGAGAGGTGCAGGCAGGGATGAGGGCGAGCAGAGGTAGGGAGAGAGAGGAAGCAGCAGCACCTGTTTTATTTAGCTGTGCATCCTGGTCGCTCCCGCCAGTCCTGGGCAGGAACCAGGACCTTGGGGTGTCTATGGACGCGCCCCAAACTCTGCTCCACCAGGGCGCGCCACCAACTGGAAGTTTAAACACATGGCTGGAGCTCAGACCCATCCCGGCTCTGCCTCCCCGGGCGCTGCTCAGGACACTGCACCTTGGTCGTGACCCCTGTTCTTGAGTGAGACTAGGTGGCCTATTCCAGATGACGTTACTGATTACTTCTCACTTGACAAGGGCATTACGCTCAGGAAAACAAGTTGAGAAAGAAACACCGAGGAGTTCATGCACACGGAGTCTAAACCAGAACCCAAGTTCAGAGGACAGACAGGCGACGGAAGGCCAGAGGCGGGGTGGGCACGGCCGCAGTGGGCGAAGGGCAGAACGCCCACCTTCAGCTGTGGGAGCGGCCAGACCACGTGTGGCGTGAACATCTGCACAGCGAAGCCCTCAAACCTTCGCATCACGAGACAGCACCTTTGCAACCCTAAGCTGATGGACCAAGACTTGAGTGGTGAGCATTTTGCAACAGATGCAAACACCGAAGCATTGTGTCTGCGCAGGAACTAGGGTGTGAATAATGCCACAAGCAAAGCAAGCTGAAGTCTTCCAAGTGCATCAGTGATCAAAGGCGAACCGCTCAGCCTCACTGAAGGAAGACACGCAGTAGTGTCGCACTGGTGTCGCGGCGTTGGCTTTATCCTCCCGCTTCTGCAGTGCTCTGCGCTGAAGTTCTCGACCTCGGTCCTCGTGCCCCTGCAGGACGCTGGAGGTGAGCCCGGCGGCCCTCAGCACACTGCTCCTGAGCGCGGTGCAGCTGCAAGGCGACTTCTCGGGGTTAGAGCTAGAGGTGTGGCGGCTCAGACAAGCGGAATAACGAAACGACTCAATTCAGCCAGCGCCATGCGAAGAGCAGCCTTCCCACACGGGAGACCTTTCCGTGCGCTTTCACGTGGACGGCGAAGCCCCTATTCTGTGTTGGCTGGAGGAGGCTATCCCACCTCCGGTGGCCTGGCCCTGGGCCTGCCTCACAAGAGTGCCCACGCCCACTGCTTCCCTGGCAGCCAGCTCCATGCAGCTGAGCGTACTGCGGCCTGAGTGTCCGAGGTGCTCAGACAGGGCCCTGCGGACCTGCAGCACTGCCGGTGCAGCTCGGGATCGCACGCTCCACACAGAGTAAACTACCTGTCTAGACGTGTCCGGGCGCTGCTACTGCCCTGCTGGCTGTGTCCTGCCGGCAGGCTCTTGCCCAGGCCTTGGTGCAGGTCCTCCCTCGCCACCACCCTCTGCCAGTACGTCTGGGGTAGTTGATTCCTGCAGTTCTGGATGACTTTGCCCTCCACCTCTTCCCTAAGACAACAGGAAGCCAGAGGGCAGGAGCTCGGGGGCTGCCGCCAGTGGGGGCCCAAGCGAGGAGGCTGGAGATGGAGGGAGGGCTGTCCCTCAGCTCCCTCCTGCCCTGCCAGGTGGCTGCCCTCACCGGTCCAGGAGCTGTGCCCAGGCCTCCAGGTTCAGACAGCTCAGTGGTCAGGGTCGGCGTGCTTACCACCCCACTAGGTCCCTTCAACCCTGCTTGTGAAAATAGTTCAGTAAACTTGCTGCCACACGTCCTCCACTATAGGGGCTGATTCAAACTTCCAGTCTGTGCTGCTTTTTCCTGGCACCCCTGCGGGTGGGGCGAGGTGCCCTTTATCTGTGACCGGCGCAGGTGCTTTCACATGGAGCTTCACAGATTCAGACTTTTCCACCAAAGGACTTATTCAGATGCTATTGGGAGAACAGTTTATACCTCTTTGACATTGCAGGGTTTTACATTTTTCTGCAAATTATAGGGCCAAACAGCAAGATTTTCTTCTCACTCTCAACGGTTTTGTGTGGAAGAAACCCCTTTCTTGGCCACTGGGGAAAAGCAGGTGAAGAGGAACAGAATGAGCGGGAGTTTAGTCCTAACTGCAAATGGCGGGGCACCTTCAGCTGACGGGACCTGTGTCATCTGTCCTTTTTGAAGCCCAGCCTGCACAGCACGAGACTGCCACCACTGTGCAGAAACAGGACACGTGGTTGTCTGCACCCAGAAGCTGAGCCACGCGGGGCACCCTTGGCCTCTGTGTGATGGCATCTGGGACCGGCTCTGAGACCTTTCTCATAAGCAGCTGAGGAAGGGAAAGCAAAAGTCCAGCTCATTCTAGATAGGCACCTGCCATGCCCCCCCGCCCTCCCTCCCGGGGAGGCCACAGAGCTAGTCTGCACCAGGCAGCTGTCACGGAGAGCGCCCGCTGGTCATGCTCACTGTGGTCACGTGGAAACACCCTCTTCTCTGTCCTCCGGCGGCTGCGGTGTCAGCTTCCAGGTCCCAGCAGGATGAGACCGGTGGACCGGTCAGCGCTCGAATTTTTTTTTCTTTAGAGGAAGGGAGCAGGCAGAAATGAAGGCAGGCAGGGAGAGGGGGAAGCAGCATTTTCATTTATTTGCTCAGTTTGGTGGTCTGTACCAGGCCGTATGGGGACTGCGCAGTCACCCGGGGCTCAGAATCCAGTGACTCGAGGTCCAGTGTCTGTAGAGCCTGGGGTGGGGAGGCCTCTGCTGCCGTAGATGGCTTTGGCTCCAGCACCAGCGGGACCTGAGGTGCCCGTGAGCGCTTGCTCCGCCTGCTCCTGAGGGAGCCAGGCAGGGAGTTCCTGTCCTCTTCACCCTTCTTAATGTCTGTTTTACTCTAGTTTGACTTTTAAAAAAGGAGCCCCAAAGGGGCTCAGACTACACAGGTCCTTCTGAGAATCCCGCCAGCGTGGCCTTCCTTCACGCCTGTGAGGCAGTCAGGTGACCAGCGACCCCCACACAGCAGCGCGGCAGGCCTGGCTTCCCTGGTGTGGCCGCTGCGGCCTTCTGAGCCCGCCCAGCGCGCTGTCCGCATCTGGACACCTGACTAGCGCCCTCTGGGCCACATCACGTTCCGCCAGCAGCACAGGGGCCTCCCCCGGTCACTGACACCAGCTTGTGTGTCAGGCCGTCTACTGCACAAGCAAAAAAGTCAAGGTGGTTTGCTAACGCGCATGTAAGTGAAATCTGCGTTTCAGGTTAGACTTCAGTCTCGCCACCTGCTCTCCATGCATTCACAACATCTGGCTTCCCTTCACTCGGGAGGCAGAGAGCTGTGTCCCTGGACCTGCTTCTGCAGATGGCTGCCTGCTCTGGCTGAGGGACAGAGCCAGGCCGTGAGGTGGGGCACAGGGCCAGGCTGGCCCGAGGTGAGGAGTGCCGGGGCCACAGCTCCTCCAGTCTGACAGGCTCGGCGGAGATCTGAGGTTGATGGGGGTCTGCTCAGCACCCCAAGGCCGCAGGACACCTGGCAGCGTGCAGGTAAGGGCCTGCAGCTTGGTCTGCCTTGGCCCGCCACCCTGGCCAGTGTGATGGCACGTGCTGATGAGCACCATTCCTCACTCATCAGACGGCTGGAACTGGCCTGGCAGATGTGGAACTGAGACGTCTGGGCTCGGAAAAGGCCCAGTGCCAGCACTGCAGAGTAGTGCTGTCCGCTGAGATGCCACACGGTGCCCTGGACAGGCTCGCAGTGTGTGGAGGGGCGAGCGGATCAGAGCTCTACCCGGCCCCACTGACCCAACGGAAAAGCGAGCCTTGCTCCTTTTCTTTCACGTGTCATAACCCGGAGAGCTGCAGCCAGCACGACCCATGCACCTGACCCGAGCTCCTCTGCCAGACCCGTCTCGTCTCCCCGACGGTGGGCCATGCTGTGCCGGTGCCCCGGAAGCGGAGGTCTGTGGCAGCTGGAGGGGCAGCCCCATCGACTCCAGCCTCTGGGAGCGCGAGAGACTTCCTGGAGGGAGGCCGAGGAAAGGCCCGGGCCGGGCCCAGGTATAACTGCAGGCTCGTGTGCACGTACACAGACACACACACGTCAGCTGTTTATTCCAAATCAGCTACCACGGGTGGAGCCCAGTGGTGTACAGATTAAAAGCAGAAAACATACAGTTGACATGACCCACCCCGTCCTCAGACAGGACAGCACACAGGACGCAGGGTGGGTGCAGAGATCTGCTGTGCGTGCGTGCACCAGCAGAGGGGTACGAATGTCACCGGGGTGCTTTGAAAACCTAGGTCTGCTCAGAGGATGAGCCTGGTGGGTTTGATTCTGCCTTTCCCGCTGCCAACCTGTCTGTGGAACAGCAATCTCCCTCTAAGGTGAGAGGTCCCATGGGCACACAGGGCATCAGAGGGCCCTGGGTGAGACAGGGAATCTTGCAAGGGGAATCCCGGTGGGCAGGGCCTCTGCATCCCCGTCCTCACAACTGTGCCCCTGGTCAACACAAGGCTAGGGTACGAGTCTGGGGCTTGGTACCAGTTCCCAGGGGTCCTCCAGCGAGGCAGTCTGATCCCAGGGGGTGCCTACGATCACACAGGCGGCTGGGTTGAGGGATGGGCCATGGCCACCCTAGAAGCCAGGCCTGGGGATGAGCCTCCTGGCCCCACGGGCAGCAGTCCGTGCACGTCTGGTGACAGTACCTCCAGGAGGCCCCGGGCAGACCTGGGCCGCAGCCCAGCCGTCAGCTCCAGCTCCGGCACCTGCGGCATGCATGCTGCTGCTCTTCTCAGGACATTTGACAGACTGTTTAAACCTAAAGATAGTCTGTCTCCATTCCTGTTCTTTGGGATTCTTCAGTCTTAGAGTATAAGGGTACTTAACTGGGGCCAACCCTGCTCTCGCGTTAGAACACGCCAACCACACAGACCAGAGAGCACCGTACTTGACGGAGTGAGGGAGCTGCCGGCAGACCGGGAGCATGAGTCTGAAAATCCAGTCACAGAAGAACAGCTGCTTCTTCAAGTGCCTCGACGTGCCGGGCCCTCCTGCGGGCACCTCTGGGGCCTGTCCCCATCTGCATCTACCACTTGATGTCTCGGCCGTTGGCTGGATGTCCCGGGGCCTGGGGTGCGGTGTGCGGGGCTGTCTGGGCTCTGGGGGAGCTGGCACCGCCCAGCCACTGCCGGTACAGCTCCTGCACGTGGGCGCTGCTCATGGAGGGCCGCGCAGGGGTGCCGGCGCAGATGGCTTCCATCTGCCGCAGCAGGGCCTTGTCCGTGCGCCCGTCCTCGGTCTGGGCTTGGCCTCTGCCATTTAAGCAACCTGAAAACACACACAGCTTGGTCCTGACAGGAGACATCCTGCAGGGGCACACGGCGTCCAGAATGGGCCCCAGGCTCACAGCCAGGCTTGTCCTCACTGCCCGCGTTACCAGGAGGCGCTTTACCTAACCCCGAAATGGCTGGCCTTCTGCGGGTGGGTGACTGTAGCTAATCTAGACCCCCAGGTTCCCTTTGAGCATTTCACAACCAGGAGGGCGGGAGCAGCCGAGTCTGCGTCGGGATGCTGGTGCCCGCCTGGCCGCTGGGCCGCGCCCCGAAAGAAAACGCAAGTCCTGTCGTGCTGCCTTCAAACCCGTCACGGTCACAGAGTAAAGACTCATCTAAGAGTTGGGCACGTTTCCATCCTGGCCACGTCCGACTCTGTTCACCCGGGCAGTGGCCAGCACTCACCCCTTGGACCTGTATCTCAGAGACACTCACCTCAGAGGAGGCTGGGCGCCCCTGCCCTAGCCCCCTCCCTGAACCCAGTGCCACGGACGGGAAGTTCTAACTTCGGTGGCGGCCTGGGCCCTGGGGGCAGTCGCCTGTCTGCTGTGGCTCCCCACCCGACCTCCCAGGTTCTCCAGGGACCTGTTTACACAGCCACTGGGGCCACCCTCCAGCTGCCTCCACCAAGCCTGCAGGCAGACCCTCTGCCCCCTCTTGATTGGCTCACTTACTACGGTTCCCCATTCCTGATACCCACGCCTGCTGTCAGCGGTCATTCTGGGGCAGCCGGGCCCACCTCTCATGCAGGGCCCCCGACATGCAGAGACAGAGCCTGTCGGGGGGCTGCGGGCTGCTCCCATACGCCCAGCCCCAAGTCCAAGGGGGCTCCGCACACCGGTGGCCACAGCTGTGCTGCCCGGCACCTCATCTGTGACACGCCCAACAGTTCTCTGCGAGACAGGCCGCCAGCCACTCGTTCCTCCCCGCATGCTGTGAGTGGGTGGCACCGGGAGGCTTACCCCGGGGACAGGCGAGGACCTCCACAAGGTGGAACGGGGAGCGGCCCTTCTTCATTTTCAGGACCACGTTCTGCACGTTCCGGAAGCCGTAGGCAGCGGCAAAGCGCAGCAGGACCTCCCCGTCTCTCTCCAGGGTTACTTCCTGGAAGTCTCTGTTCCTGTGAGAACAGACGCGCTGCCGCAGGCCACCCCAGGCCGGGGGCCGCCCCACGCTGCGCTGGGGTCAGCAAGCACGTGTGGCACCAAGCGGGACAGTCCCCCAGACGCCGGCGCTCTAGCGGGATCCTGCCCTGCGCCCACGCACCTCAGGGTGCGGTAGGTGACCTCCCCCACGTCTTCGTTGAACAGCTCCTTGGCCGCGTGTCTGAAGATGTGCGCCAGGCACCCATCGGAGCCGAGCCCGTCATGCCGCCGCAGCGCCTCCTGCTCCGGGTCTCCAAACCTCATGGCGAGGGAAGCAGGGCAAGAGTCAGAGCCAGCACCAGAGCTCGACGGGCCGGGGTCCACGCGGAAACGAAAACCTTCAGGGTATTACTCTTATGGCAAAAACTTCAGTGACTAAGTTGTAATGAGAACGTGAAATGTCACTGTGACTGAGCTGGTCTGGCTCTGGGGATGGTGCTCACCGCCCCCTTCTCTGGCAGCACAGGACCCAGCTGCCACAGGCCTCCCTGGACCGAGCACAGGCCAGGCCGGCTGCAGGCTGCGGGCTCTGGGGCTGCTCTGAGCCAGGTCCGCCTCACACAAGGGCCCACTGGGGTGTATACGGCGGGCCAGATCCACTGTGGTGGAGGCCGCTCCTTGCTCTGCTGTTGTCGGGGCGGGAGGGCCGTTCCCCACCAGCCCTCGGCAGAACCAGTGGCTGCTTTTGGTAAAAGGGGCCCTGAAGGAGCCGCTTCCTTTCGCCAGACATGGAGACCGACACGTTCGGAGCGGGAGAAACCCCACTGTGAGGGCCCCCAGCCCACGGGGCCTGCCCGAGCCTGTGGAGGCCGCCACACATGGGCCCAGCATGTGGAGCCGGGTGCCAGGAAGAGGGCTGCGACGGTCTGGGCCATCTCAGAGGTGCCTGCACGGCCCACACGCGTCCCCACAGCAGTACTCACAGAGAGTCCACGGCAGCATCCCCACCGGAGAGGCCACTCTGCTCCATCATCTGCAGCACTTCACCTGCAGACGAGCAGAAGCGAGGTGTGAGGACGCGGATGGCAGCGCCACGTGTCCCCAAGAGCACCGGTGCCCGCCCTGCCGCCGGGAGCCTCCGGCCGAGTAACGCTGCACAGCCTCTGCTGTAAACCTCACAGGTGAGGAACCTGCTTCTGCACGAGACGACGGAAAACGTTAATGAGATGCAAGGAGCGCCTCCTTCCTCTGCCTGCCCATGAAGGGAGGGCTCTCTGTAAATGACCGCTCCAGGTTTGCTCCCCAGGCAGGAAACAGCCGCCTGCGACACCCCGACGGCTGAGCAGAGCACAGGCTGTGTGAGGCAGCATTTGTTCTGCAAGGATGTCCCCAGACACTGGAGCCACGCCTGCCGTCTCTCTCAGGCTCTGGGCGGACCTCACGCAGCACCGGGTGCAGAGGCTTGACCACAGGGCCCAGTCTGACCATGGCGGCGGGGCCCTCTGCCCCACGGTGAGCAGAGGCCCAGGGCTTGCGGGTGGCGAAGCATCCAGAGGTTGGGTGCCCAGGTCCCCGGAGCAGTGCTGTGTGATGTGCTGGGGCTAAGGCCCCAGAGTGGCCGTGGTGCCTGTGGGGGCTGGTCTTGGTGTTTATAAAGCCCACTGGCCTGGCTCTGAAGGGCTGAAGCCTTCCCTGACAACTCCAGACAGGAGGCCCCAGGACTGCCGCCCCGCAGGTAGTGGACCTGCTGAGCAAGTGCCTCCCGTCACCGGAAGGACGTCACTGAGCCACTGGGTCGCAGCCAGTCCATCAGGCCCTCACCTGAGGTCAGCACGCAGTCAGCACCCCGGTGGCCGTGCAGGGCTGTGGAGAAGTCTTCCGCCAGGGCCTCTAGCTTCCTGTCGTAGCAGGGGGCCACCACCACGTGAAAAATCTTGTCTGGAGACAGGTTCTGCGGGGAGGAGCAGACTCGTGTTCCGGAGTGAAGACAGCGGCAGCCCCCGACACTGCCCCACAGGCCCCGGCGGACGTGCCCCAGAACCGCAAAGCCACGTGTGACCCCGCCCCACGCAGCCATGTAGGGATACAGCGCCTGCTGGCCAGGCGGCACCCCTGCACTTTCCCGAAGCTGTCCCTGCACATCTCCCAGCTGCGCTCTGGCCCTTGGCTGAGTCGTGGGCGGGGACGGGACGCTGCCAGCTGCTGGCAGCTGCCAAGTGGCCCAGCGAGGCCTAGGCGGAGAGGCCCCAATGGGCAGGCAGGTGGAGCCTATCGCCGGCCTCGGGAGCCATCCCCATGGCCCGCACTGCCCGCACTGCCCACATCACTGCATCCCGTGCCGCCCGTCCCGCCCGTCCCGCCCGTCCCGCGGGACCATATGTACAGCACCACAGGCAACGAACTGCCATCAAAAGGCCACGGAGCCATGGGTGCACGGTGCTGCGGCAGCCCAGCTTCTTGGAGAACTTACCCTGCATCCAGGGAGCCCGGCAGCTAGAAAAGCAGCTGGGGCACCCTGCCTCGCACCGCCGGAGGCCAGCACTGGCCCGGAGCAACCGCGCTGGGGCCTGCGGGGCAGCACACACCCAGCCGAAAATGGGAGGCCGGGCCAGCAAGAGCCCAGGGAGGAGACGACAGTTCTCCGGAGTGCGAGGATGCTGACCTCGCCCGCTGTGGCGCTGTGGTCTGGGGACGCCCAGGTCTGAGACAGGCCAGGCCAGAGGCCCCATGGCAGCCTTGAGCAGGGAGGAGTCTCCCACCCTCCCACCTCCTCACACAGAAGCTGGGAAGGGGCCACCTTACCTGCCGTCTGGCAAAGTAGTCCTTGACCAGAGCTCCCATGATCTGCTGGGGGGACTTGGCAGTGCAGAGGTGCAGGGTGACAGGGTGGCCAAGCACCCGCTCAGCGTACCGAACCCAGCCTGGGAGAGAAGGGCCCGTGTCGGCCAACCGTCACACACAGGTTCTGAGCTCTCTTCCAGCTGCTCCCTCAGTAGCTGAGGGGTGTCAGGAAGGGGTGGCTCTGAGGGCCCTGAGCAGAGAGGACAGACGGGGAGAAGGCAGAAGCTGGGCATGGGGTCCCCCCGAATCAAGCTGAGAGTGACCTATGAAGCCGTGTCTATCCTGCAGCAGGGAAGCCCTGGCTCCCTGTGAGGAAAGCAGAGCTGCTGGCCCTGTGCCCACTCGCAGACAGCAGTTCTGGGCCTCTGACCCCACTGTGCCCTGGGGCGCTGCTCTTGCTGCGGCTCCCAGGGCTGGACAGGTCAGGTCGGCAGGCCCCAGGCCACAGCTGGCCCTCCGCCCTCCCACTGTTGGGCTGGCCCGGCGAGGCCATCCGTGACTGCTGCTGGCCCCATGACCCTGCAAGTAGGTTCCTAAGGCCAGACGGCGCTGCCCCGGGACACCCTGACCAGAGACTCAGTACCGGACAGGGAGCTGGTCTGTGGCTGTCAGTCCCTGCTGGCTTCCCCGGACCCGGCTCATCCAAGTGGCTTCAGGCACCACGTCTCCCAAGGACACAGGCCGGGAGCGGGCAGCGGTTCCCCCAACACCCTGCAGGCCACTGCTGCGCTTCTGCTCACGGGGGCGCTCGGTGGGGCCGGGAGCCAGGGGAGGGCCAGCACAGCACAGGCCTCAGAGGCACGGGAGTCCCTCTGCTCCAAGTACCTGGGTCCCGCACAAACTACGGCAGTGACGCGAGTGCTGAGCACTCAGACAGACCCTGGATGAGCCTGCGGGGCTGGCTCCACCTCCAGCCACTTTCCAGGAGGAATGGCTGCCCGACATGCAGGCGTGCACGCACATCAGGCGGGCCAGCCGCCAGTGTGCCTTCCCGCTGTGAGAGGGAAGCCTCTTCCAGCCCCCAGTGGTTGCCACGCCGGCGGCTGGCTAATTAAAGTGCTGTCCTAGTGACGGATGGGTGCCAGGCAGCATTCTAGCCAGGAAGCTGAAAACCAGCCGGACCCGCCGCTGCGCACACAGCCTTCCTCGGGCCACACACACGCCAACGTCTCCTGACTCCAGGGCTCCTGGGGCGAACCCTCCCTCAGACGATGAGGACTAGTTTGGGCGGTCGTGGCTGGGTGCCACCCATGGTACCAGGGTCCCGGGTTCGCATCCCAGGACCAGCAGGTACAACCAGGATGAGCGACTAAATAGAGTAAGCACAGCGCTTCCTCCTCTCTCTTCCTGCCTGTCTCTGTTCCCCTTCATTCCCGCCTGCACTTCTCCTTTGGGAAAAAGTTACTTTTCTTGCTTCTGTCTTGCAGCTTTAGAAAAGCAGATGAAGGGAGAGAAATGAGCACCAGCAGGCAAGTCCCCGAGCCCAGAAGGCCCTGAGCCACTCAGGAGCTGTGGTAGGTCCAGCCCTACCCCTTCCCCGAGCTCTGACCTCTCGCGGCCCCTGGCAGCGCGGCCGCGGCCCCGCACTCACCGGGACAGGCACAGGTCAGCATGGGCAAGGCCGGCGCCTCCTCGCTGTGCCGCTGGAAGCGACGCACAAACTCGCGCTGGCTCTCCAGGACGCTGAAGTCGGCAGCGAGGCCGGAGTCGAACACATAGTGCACCCCTGCAGAGGCGGCATTCAGTGCGCGGTGCACCCGGACCCGGCTTGTCTGCCCCGGGGTCTTGTGGCACCCTCACGCTCTCTTCCACAAGCCCGGGCCCTCGCTCCCCGCGCCCGTGCCTACGCACGCGACACACTCCAGCAGGCCCAGCAGCGCGCTGCCCCAGCTGCTGCGGCATGATATCTGGGGTCCAACGAGAGCAGTGCTTGGCGTGCCTTTAGGGTGGGCTTATGTGTTAAGGGTGCTTTTAACCGGCTAGCTTGTTAATCTACTTCTTAATATTGCTAAACAAGCCCGAGAAAAAGAAGAGTACTTTCAGTAAATATAATAATTAGGCAAATATCTTTAATATCTGCAGCTGGTCTAAAGCTTAAAAGCAGCCAGTTATTCTCAAAAAGGAAAGTCTGTCATCTTAAGAAATCATCCGATCCCTGTGGGTCTGTCCTCTCGTGTGTGGACGTATTGCCATAACCCACCCACAACGGTCTTTCAGCGCCAGACGCCAAGCACCCAACGACTCACACAGCCTTCCTTCGTGCAGACAAGCGAGCCCTGGCTTCGGAAGGAGAGCGGCCGGAGGGGCCCTGCTCAAAGCAGCAGCCCACAGCGGTTCTGAAGAATCAGTTCCGCCTGCCGTCTTATCCCATCCATGTTTCCTGACCCCACCCCTTTACAGTCACCGTGCGGTGCACTCGGGGCTCGGGCGGCTGACACAGCTAAGGTGCAGAGCACATAAGGCTGCAGAACCCAGTTCAAGACCCTGGGCGGGGAAAACCAAAATAAAAAAGCCACCTGTGACGCCATGCATTGTGGCCAATGGCCAAGGTCTCCCTTCTGAGCCACCTGTGGCTCTTCCAGGAGGGGCTCCAGGCAGTGGACAGTCCTGGTCCTCCGTTCACACGGAGCCCTCTGCCTGGGTCAGAAACGGGCCTCTCCACACGAGGACACAGCCCTCCTGCTCTGCCTCGGGGCGCCAGGAGCAGATTCCAGCAGTCTTAGCCCTGATTCCAGCAAGGCCCTCTGTGGCCCTGTAGGCGCGTGTGCATCCGACGTGTCCTGACCACCTTGCAGCAGGTGTCAGTGCCCGCACCCAGCTGCTGTAACAGCTCTGCTGCACGGCAGGGGCAGGTGACACCTCCTCTGTGGTCAGAGGCAAGTCCTCTTACGTGGAGGAGACGCACGTGACATTCTGATCTCCCCTGTGCCTCTGAACGTAACTAGAGAGAAGAGCAATGTTAAGACTCCAGTTACAAATCCACAATAATGTCAAAGGTATCTCACCGAGACTTTTGAGGAAGCCACAGAGCCTTCTGGAAGCATCAGTCACACTGAGGCTGAATTTAGCAGCAAAGTAAGGCAGAGACTGAGGGCACACCGACACTGCCAGGACCTTGTGCTTCGAGGCGTCACATTTCTAGGAGAAACAGAGATGAAGACGTGGGGTGACACGGGGAGGAGCGTGAGGGACCCCTTAATGGGCTCCATGAAAGACTCTCAGCACCAGACCAGCATGCAGTCCCAGAAAAAGAAAAATTATTACAAAAAATGGGACCTACCCAGATAGCCTGCAACATTATGTGGAGAAAGCAGATGTCTAGAAAAGAGCAGGTCAGGTTAAAGGAGAACACAAGCACATCAGCAAGCGAGTGGCCACCACAGTATGACGCAGACGACGCTGAAACGGTCCAGAGGCCCATCCCCTGGACGCTGCAGGCCCACGTCACGTAAGACATTGGAGCACAGCTTTCGGGACTGGGTCTTTCTCATTCTAGCAACGCGCTGAAAACACCGCGCACACGACATGACACAGGCTAGCTACACCCTGAGACGCTGGCAGGGCAGCTCGGGCAGAGGGAGCGGGGCGCACGCGGACTCCCGCTGCAGCCCCTCCCCCGGGCCCAGGGAGGCCTGCCCTCCAGACGCTGTGGCCGCCGCCGGGTCGCCCCCCACGCCTCACAGAGCCCTGCATCTGCCACTGTGCACAAAGCCTGAACTCGGGATTGCGGGCTCCAGACCTCAGTCCTGCGCCCGGCCCTCCACCCACTACCGGAGGGTCCGCTCTGTGCAGCATTCCCACTCGCGCCACCTCTGAGGCGAGGCTGGGTTGACCAGGTGGGCATGGCCTCCAGCACAGGGGTAGCACAGAGAGCGGGACGACGCGCTGCAGCGGCATCCCGACTGCGGCCCGCAGCTCACGGGGCGCTGTGCGCTCGGCATTCGTGCCAGCTCACAGGTGACCGCGTCCGTGAGCTACGCCAGTCTGAGCGGGGTACCCGTTATCTCCAAGTGTCTCCTCAAGGGAAGGACTTCACACCTTTCACCACCGTCTGAAACAAGATGCAGTACCATCTATCACCACTGTGATTTGACATTAATTGAATGGTCCTAGAAGGTATAAGCAGAAAAAGAAACAAGAGGAAGAGATAATTATTTGCAGTCAATACACCTAGAAAACCGAAGATAATCTAGAAACCGTTAGAATATTCAGTCTACAAAGAAGACACGCCTGCGTGCAGTGGTGGGTAGGTCCATGGCCTCTGGCTGATGCAGAAACCTGAGTCTGTGACCTGGGGCCAGGGGACAAGCAAGATGAACAACTAACTAAAAATATATACTTTTTCCCCCAATCTCCACCTGCCTATTCACCTTCATTTCTGTCTGTACCTTACCTTTAAAAAGAAGAAAGGTTACAAAGTAGACTTGAAAATAAGTAATTTTCCAACACACCAACTGTAATCAACAGCACAGAAAAGAACAAAACGGAGGTGTGCCCTAGCATCACGAAATCCACAGCCACTGAGAACTGCAGACAGTGAACTGAGGGGAACGCAGTTACAGGATTATCGACCTTCCTGAAGGTCACAGAGTAGCTTGGGCCCACCATATTCATGGATGGCAAGATTACACGGCAACGTGTAATTTCCCCCAAAATGAACCTGTAAATTTAAAGCACCACCACTCAAAATCCTGTAGCTTCTATAAAATAAGATCCAGCTTAGACAGATCTGGCAGGTATAGGGGTTTATTCCAAAACCACTTCAATTAAAACGTTGATCCCAACACAAGAAGAGAAAAATATTAAAGATGTTAAGAGAATGAAGAAATACGCTCACAACTACACAGTCTGGTTCGGACGGAGACTGGCATCTCAGACCCGTGAAGAGAGAGGAGACCTGGGGGCACTGGTTTTCAAATGGAAAAAATATGCATTTTGACTTCACGCCACACTAGCATATGTGTTGTCGAATGTTCAAAAGCAGAACCTTAAGATCACAAAACACCTCTCCTTGGAGAGGTGGTGGCTGAGCAGCCACACAGGTTAAGGTCGACACCGTCACGGCAAGAAGGCGCAGGGAAGGCGCCGGCGCCTGGATAGCTGCAGGTGCCTTCTCCACGTAAGCGGCGTCCACGCCCCCAGGAGGCACGCTGTTCACACGTCCGTCACCCACGTTCTCGCTGTCGTTAACAGACTCCGAAGAGAACCGCGGAAAAGCCTACCAGGGCAGGAAGCACAAGCCCCTGGGTCTCGGCCCAGGAACCCGGCGCCACGGGCTGGCTCAGCAGCGCCATGGCTGCTGCGGACGTCGTGAAGACGTGTGCTCAAAGCCATCGGCTGTCGTCGACCACACAAACCACCGACAAAAGAAAAGTACACGGAATAAAATAAAAAACACAGCAAACCGTACACAATGCCTTCCGGTAAGAAAGGCTTTTTTAAAACGCACATTAAAAAGGCCCAGAGAAAACACAAGTCCGGCAGCCCGCGAAGCCGACGGGGCACAGCAGGAGGCGCCAAGCCCAGAAGGGCTCAGGCGGCTGGCAGCTGCTCGGCCAGGGCACAGCGACAGCAGCTGAGCACAACCGGAACGAAGAGACGAACAGGCAGCACCACAGAAATCTCACCCACCAGGAAGGTGCAAGCGAGCACTTGGGCCCCGACTAGAAAGCCAGCGTGGGCCTGACGGTGAGTGCAGTGCGGGGAGCAGCACGCGGGGAGCAGCACACGGGCGCTTTTCCAGGAGGATGGCTGGGCAGGACGGCAGGGTGTGCCTGCGAGCAGCGGGCAGGGCCGGGTCTCCTGGCTCCAATTCACCCGGCTGCTGCTCCTGGCCCTCCCTGGACCTGCTCCCGGGGAAGGCAGACCCCGGCACAACTACCGCTGACGAAGAGGCCTTTGCTCTGAAGTGGTGACCCAGGGCTGGGGATGCATCATAGGACGGGAGGTGAAGGCTAGATCGCCTAGCTGGTCCTCAGCTTGGGGTCTGGGCTGAAGGGGCATCTCTGCTGCGCTCTCCTTGCTCGGACTTGCCACTGCGCCCCAGGCAGGGAGGCCGCCGGGGGCACGAGCACAGTGTGCAGCTGTGCAGCCGGGAGCACCAGCACCGCCCGTGAGTCAGGCAAACCAGACGGCTTCCCAGCTCTGCCCACGTCTTTCCTCTGTCCCTTGGCATCAGGACAGTCACCACCAGGAGGCGCGCGGTTTGGGCGCGCTCTGAATGACAGCACTGCAGGGACGAGCCGCAGACTGAGGGCCGCACGGCCTCAAAGGTGTGGCCCTGCCCCAGCCGGACATCCCATCGGGACAGAACTCAGCCCAGGGCAGAACCGCGTGAGCTCAGTCATAGCAGCCCGGCCACGCTACCCCGGCCTGACCTCCCAACCGCGCAAGGGAGCATGACCCTGTGGGGACCGTCCGATGGGGAGGGCAGGACGCACCAGGGCCAGGGCGTGCCCCACTGACTCCATCGCCTTCCCCGGCCGCAGGGTCCTACCTTATTCAGGTTCAGGACTCGGAAGAAGTCCTTGGCGCTCTGCCGGGAGACCTGCACGGCCTCCTCCGCGGTCACACAGCTGCCACACGCCAGGCAGTCGCTCAGGAATATCTTGGCTGCAGCCAATTTATGGAATTCTCCCTTCTACAAAAAAGAAGAGGCTCTGTTCTGACTCTTCAATAGCGGTAAGCCTTTCAGAGAGCACGAGAGCACCGCGCCCGACACAGATCAGACCAGATGCGGAAGACACAAGGGCCCGGCTGGAGGGTTGCGTCTCAGTCTACGGGGACACCAGGAGTCGCACGTGACGGTCGAGGGCAGCAGGAGGACACGGCACAGCTTTCGGTCACTGGTCCTCCTCCCCGCCACTTCTCAGTCACCTCTGGGGGCTCCCCAGACCCACACAAGTCTCCCCACGGGAGCTGGCAGACCCCACTGACGCTCTGAGAGCAGCATCTCACGTCCCACAAGCGAGTCATGGACGTGACGTGGGCTCCCCTCCCCTGACCTCACCACTGGTTGCAACACGTGCCAGGAGCCTGCTTCATCTGCCACCATCGGCCCCAGGACCTCCATGCTGTCTCCAGGGACCCCGCAAGGTCCCGCCTCTGAAGATGCTTAGTGAACACCTGGTCGTGGGAACATGCTGGAGCCTCCTGGAGCCTTTCAACAAGTCACGAGAGCCCCTGATGGTGTGTGCTGAGCCACTGCTAGGGCTCTCCCTTCCAGAGTTCCTCCCTGCAGCCTGGGGGCTGCTCACCAGCGGCCTCGCTGCCCGCACTGCTGCTGCGCGTTCTAGGGCATGCAGCCTGGCCCTGGGACCTGCCTCTGCCCCACAGAGGCCTCTACCTGGCGTGCTGAGCCGCCGTCCGGCCTCTGCAGACTCTCGGCCTAGATGCACTCTGAGAAGCCCGCTACCGCTCCTGCTCCTGCTGTCCACCAAACTCACTTTTCAGACCCCACAGGAAGCATGGGTGCCTCAGCTCCTGGAATTGAGCCCTCCCTGCCTCTACGACTTTGGCGGCGCTGCCAGGGGAGCACTGTCCCGATTCTCCTCTATATCAGCACCTGCCCGTGGACACGCTGATCCCGCCTCAGTTGTCTCCCTGACACCCTCTCAGACCCTATGTCTATCCTTCCTGCCTGGGGAACTTGCGCCCCAACTTCTGTCCCCATTCAGTGCCTGCCCTGCTCACTCTTGCAGGTGTCTGAGCTTAGTCGGAGCAGGCCCTCCCTGAAGCTGGCCACACACGTTATCTCAGCCTCACCAGAGCCCTAGGAGGGAGGCAACCCAACTCCCAGTGTCCCTGATAAGGAAACTGGGGCTCCGGGGTCAGATGTCTGCTGGAGGAGCTGTGGCCAGACAGCAGGTGTGGGAGGCCTGGTGTCGGCGCTCCCTGTCTCTCCTGCCCCAGATCCCGAAGCGCAGGTCTCAGCCCGCTGCCCAGTGCTCCAGTCGCAAGGGCACCAAGCAGCACTGAGACAGGAGGCAACCGAGCACCCACCGGTCAGACTAAACGCATCATTCTCTTTGCAAAAGAGGAACAACAGGGCCCCACCTAAAACGCTCACTCTGTGTGATGAGAAATCTCATAAGCATTTCTCTAGCACCCAGCTCACGTAGGTACTCACTAAACATTAACCATCGCTCTTTGCCAAAGAATGAAGAACTCGGGAGCTGAGTTAGAGAAGCCAGAAGAATAAACTCACTGAATCATATCTAAATTTTTTATTAATTGTCTGCTCAAACTGCCCTTTCCATTAAAAAAACTTACTGGAGGCTTAATTACAGCGTTACTTCTAATAAACGACCAGGAAGGCATTTTTCTTTGCTGCTAACAGGGTGTTCTCTCTCTGGGCTGGTGACTGACCGGCAGCCATCTACCTCGTGGGGCGCTGCCCTAGTTCCCCCAGGTTTCCCTTGGAGCAACGGTGTGCAGGTGACACGAACTCACGGACCCCAGGGTGACACAAAACTGACACATTTACTTGCCTCTCCGTGCTCCTGGGCCGCACTTGGCACCTCGGCTGATGCATTCTCTTGGTCGTCGGTTTTTGTTTTTTTACTACATTCCTTGAAAAGGCAATGGAACATAGAACAACTTTTAATCAGACTTTCTCTGTAAAAATATCTACATATTCTCTGGTCAGCTCAAGCGTAAAGCCTTTGGTGAAGGGCCTCTAAAAGCGCCCCCATGTCCACCCGCCCCCACGTCTGCGTGCTGAGTAGTGACCTACCGCCGGAAGCAGGGCCGGACACCAGCAGGCAGCTGGGTCCTGGGGCTGTGGGTGATTTCACCGAGAAGGCGCGGGAGCACCCGCACACCTAGAGGGCGGTGCCGGACAGCACTTGCACTATCGCAGGGACCGTCGCCCTTCCGTGAGCGGGGGAAGAACAATGACATCGCCCGCACAACGGAACAGGCGAAGGGCAGGTCGTGGAGCGCTGCCCGCGGTATGACATTTACACAACGAACAGGAGAGCAAGGGCCCAAGCCCGGGCGGCGCGGCGGTGCGGCCCCTCCTGGCACCAGATCTTTCTCGGGGTCTGCGCTCTAGGAAAGACGGTGACACCCACAGGCTTCTGACCCGTGCGGCCGTCAGGACGGTGCTCGCTGTCTGTCCTGCCTGCTAACGGGCCAGCTCTGCTTTCCAAGGCTCTTAAAAAGCACCGCCAGAACGGCACCGCGGCTGCAACGGGTGCCGCGTCAGCGCGACACACGCCCGGACTCTGAGCCCAACCCGGTAGGGCCCCTGACGCTGGCCTGGCCGACTGCTTACCCCGGCACAGCCCTGACCCCAAGCCGCGGGCCTACCTTCCGTGTGCAGTGCTCACACTTCATCTGGAGCGGGCCGTGCGGGGACCAGCCAGGAGACCTGCGAAAAGCTCTGAGTACGCGGTCACTGCGTCTCGCCACTCGGGTCTTGCCGCTCGCCTCCCACCACCCGCCTCCCGCCGCCCTTTGTTGTCCTCGCCCCGGCGCAGCCCCGCCCCCAGCACCCCGGATTAACCAATGAGAGCGCCGGGGACTGGCGGACGCCGCCGCTAAACCAATAGGCGCGCGCAGAGGGCGGTGCGGCTCTGCCCTTCACGTCTCGGCCTAAACCAATGAAAGCTCCGGGAAGGGGCGGGCCAGACGCCGGAGCCAATGGGAGCGTGCGGGGGCGGCACCACGACGGTTCTCGTGCTGGTGTCCGCGACGCGTGTGTCCCACGGAGGTTCGGAGCGGCTGAAGGGACCCGGAAGGACCGGGCCCGGGGTCCGCGTCGTCCCGCGGCGCTCGGCTCCGCGGAGGGAGCGTCTGGCCCCGGCTCGGCCGGCGGAGACGTGCCGCCCTGGCGCAGAGGCGGAAGAGCAGCCCCCACTGGCCGCCATGGCCTCTCCGCGGCTCGTCACGTAGCTGGAAGGGGTTACTGCGCACGCGCGGCGCGCCGCGGGCCGGGCCACGTGGCGCCCTGGGGCACGAGGCCGCGTATTCCGTCGGCCGCCGGACGCGCGCTGCCGTCTGCGTGACTGTTGCGGTCGACACCTCTCAGGATGTCTTTTAGTTTTCGGCAAAGGGATACTTTTTGATTGTCGTTTGTACTTGTTTTTTGGTTAGTCTTAAAAACAGTAGTGTGTGTGAAAAAAGCAAATTGCCCCTTGACTCAGCTTCATCAAATATATACAGTTCGGCATTCCGTAAGCATATAACCATCTTGAGAGTTTCAGTGAGGCTGAAAATAAAGCCCATATGTTCTGCTGTTCTGTATTGCAATTGGTTTTTGTGTTTCTAAATTCTGAAACATGCTAGAAGGAAGAAGGTGGTACCACCCTGTGGCGCAGTGGCTGACCCGCCACCCTGGCCGAGTGCAGTGCACATCACATCCCCAAATCCAGGTTCTCATCCTGGGGCGGCGGGGAGCGACCAAGGTGGACAGCTAAAAAAAAAAAAAAAAGTTTCTGCCTCCTCTCTCTGCCTGCCTGTCCACCCCTTTCATTAAACAAACAAAACAAAAAGTTTAAAAACATTGGTTGAGGTTCATTTGGAAGTTGCAGGGATAGTACGGACAGATTCCCATCTTAAGGTTCTTGTTTTGAATTTGTGTGCTTCATCCACATCTCCCTTTGCATGTCATTATAGAGAATTTTTTTTAGTTGGTTGGGTTTCCTACAATTGGTGATTGCATTCTCGTGGAGTCCTTCAGTAGCCTGTTTCTGAATTTCAAGTAAAGGGTAACTAGTACATTCTAATGGTTAAAAGCTTTTTTAATGGATTCTAGGTTAATTTTTTGTTGTTTTGTTGGCAAGATGACTTCATAGATGGTATAGTGTAGTCCCATCAAGAGGTCTTAATATTGGTGCACCCTGGCCTACTGCCTGAATCTTATTTTCTTTTTATAATTTTTTAAAAAAGAGGTCTTAATATCTGTCGTGTGTGTGTGTGTGTTAGCAACCTAGATACATTCATTAGGGTAATGTTTTAGAACTAGCATTTTTTTCTCCATTTATTAGTAGGTATATTTGTATAATGAAAAATTTCTCTAACCTACTATTTAGTTATTCTGTTGAAAAGTTCATAAATAAATGCAGGATAAATGTTTTATTAACCAATGTAAACATCCAAGTTTGTTTCTCAGCATCCCCCCAAAATGGGCAAAGAATTTAAAAAAAAAAAATCATAGTGTGTGGATTTAAATACCAAATGATGTTCAGTTCATTCGACTTGATGTTCTAGGGGCGCTCTGTTTTCTTCGCCAAGGAGAATGCCTTTCAGTGGGCTCACAAGTGCTTTTGACAAGGCTCTAACAGTGTTTGGAAGCGTCTTTGCTTTTGACACATTTCAGCTTTTGCTTTATACTTGAAATACACTTTTCTCCTTGACGCACCCAGGTTCCTTTAGTAGGGATTGGTATTTAAAACCCACAAGATGGGAACTAGAATTACCCAATGCTGCTGGGGAGGTCACTATTTCTAGAACTTTTCAGTGGCCTGCGTTAGGAAACGTACTTTTTAAAGGCAGCAGAGGTGGTAAAATCACACTGGTCTTTCGAGTTCAAGCCCACGGATACAGGGTTCTACTTTAATCTCTTTGACCTTACACTTGTGACTCCTCTCTGTGAAGATGAAATTCCTGACAGCAAATACTCACTTGCAATGTCTCATGTTACATACATACAAAGTCCCAGACTAATAATGCTAATGCTGCTATCCAAAGAAAAATACCATATTTGATGTACTGTGTATCGATATGTATCTGCATCCTGATCCTCCCTCTCTCCCTTCTTTCCTTCCCTTTTTTTTTTCAGGCACAGGCAGGAACGCAGCGAGGAGGCCGGAAGCGAGGAGAGGAAGCAGCAGGAAGAGAAAGCCCCCGCATCTCCAGGGCACCGGCACGGCCCCGCCCACCCGGAAGGCCGGCAGAGCGGCTGCGCCGCGGTGCGGCCGCCGCGGGAGCGTCCGCCGGCGCACTCGGCCCGGCCGAGCGGAAGTAGCTGCCGGGCGCCGAGCGGCGCGGAGCAGCCTTCCTCGGGGGAGTCCGGTCGCGCTCAGTGCAGGCCTTGCCGCAGCGTCCCTCCTGGCGAGGCCCGGGCGCGTGTGGACGGGACTGGGGGACTGGGCCGTCGGGCCCTTCCCAGCGCCTGCACGGTCCGGGGATGTACATGCAGGTGCAGACGCGCTCGGGCTCCCGCCTCCACCTGAAGCGGGCCCCGGGCATCAGGTCCTGGTCTCTGCTGGTTGGCAAGTATTTCTGATTTTACTGCCAAGTTAAAAAGGTGACTTTTAAAAAGGCGGAAGTGAAACTTAAGTTTTTCTTTGTTCGGTGCTCTGGCCTCACGGCAGCCGTGAGGACGCCTCGTTCTTGGGCTGCGCTTGCTGCTGGGCCGCAGCCCGTGTGCTTGCTCTCACGTGCCTGGCCCTGCGTGCGGGACTTATGTCGCAGATCCTCATGGCATGTTCCTGCTTTCCCTCTTCCTCCGAAGGAGCCAGCGAGTGGTCAGCAGAGGGGCCCTTGCCCACGGGAGGGGCCTGCTCTGGGCAGCTGCACTTTGGGTCGCAGCAGGAGGAGGGGTCTTCAGCCTGTCCCTGGTCGTCTGCGACCCTGCCCATGGCCTCGATGCGTGGTGTGGCTTCGTGGACAGTCTCGTCTTCATGGCGCACCACACGGTTGGGGTAAACCCACTTCCGGTCCTCTGGTCCCGTTGGCTCTGGAGCCCCCCGCAGCCAGGCGGGGAGCGTATCCCGCATTTCCGAGGAGCTTCCAGCTGACTGCCACATCTGGCCCGATGAACAGCCCTGCGGCTCCTGGAGCAGTTGGCTGGGCTGGGGGTGGCCCAATAGGAAGACGCTGCTTTCTCTTCACAGGAATCCTGTCTATTGGCCTGGCTGCTGCCTACTATAGTGGAGGTGAGGTGCCCTGGTAACCTCAGCGGATTGGATGAAGGGGAAAAGAAGGGCGAGCCACGCTAGTTCCCGGGGTTATCGGGCCAGCCAGCCCAACTGCCGGTCTGGGTGGATACCCGGGAGGAGAGCTGAGGGTGGAGCTGGTGGAGCTGCTCACAGGTGGTCCTGAGTGACATTGCAAGGGGCCTTACTGGCGTGGACAGCCACCCCCAGGTACCACCCCTGCCCAGTGGGCCCCTCCACTGTCTGCTGCTGCCCCTCACTGGGCTCATCCTGATTTGCTCCCCAGACAGTCTGGGCTGGAAGCTCTTTTACGTCGCGGGCTGCCTGTTCGTGGCCGTGCAGAACCTGGAGGAGTGGGAGGTAAGGCAGGTGCAGGCAAGGCGGCAGGTGTCTCGGCTCCCAGGTTTCCCTGCGGCGGGCATCAGAACAGGAGGAAGGGACCCCCAGTTTGGAAACTAGCTTAGCAGTTTCTGCCTAACTGGACTCCACTGCGAGTGTTTCCATGTGATTTTTACCTCGAAGCCCTTCATAGCACTTTTGGCCCAAAGGTTTTGCTCCCCGGCGTTGCTGTGGCTTGGAATGGAAGGGCGGGTCTGCCTGCCTGGTGCGCACACTTCCACCCCTGCCTCAGTCATCTTTGTGAATCTTCTGAGCTGCCTGACCCCAGAGCTCTCTGACCCCGCCCCCCAACCTCCCAATAGGTCAGGCCGCAGGGTCACCCCTGTGGCGCAGCACCTGGGGTTTGGGGGGTTGGGGTTCTACCTGAGGCGGGAACACAAGAAAGGCCGTCCACTCGTTGAGTCTGTCTGGCAGATCTGAGGCTGGCCTGTGGTCAGCTTGGACACAGGCCAGCCTCCAGTGACCACCTCTGGCCACCTCTGCAGGAAGCCATCTTCGACAAGAGCACTGGGCAGGTCGTTCTGAAGACCTTCAGCCTGTACAAAAAGCTACTGACTTTTTTCAGAGCAGGCCACGACCAGGGTGAGTTGCCGGCGTCCCTGACAGTGGGGACCTGAGCTGGAAACAGCCCTTGAGGACAAGTTGGGGTGCCCTTCGGTACTCTTTAACCCGGAAGAAACGTCTGGGCACTTATTCTGTTCGCTGCACCGCTCACTCCAGCTCAGTGAGTGGTGTCAGAACCGTAGGCATCTATAGCTGCTGGGAGAGCAAAGCTGAGAAATGGGTAGGTGCCCCCTGCTCCTGGGAAGGGGCAGTCTCTCCAAGCCCACAGTGGCTGTAACCAGCAGCCCTCGACCTGACCAAGGTCATGAACCTGTGACTTCTGAGTCAGGGTCACGGCTGTCCCCTGGGGCCCTGCCTCAGGTGGAGTGGCAGGTGCTTTTACCACGTGGCAAGTGTGACCCCAGCTCTGCAGTGGCTCCAAAGTGGCCTCACCCAGAGCACAGTGGGAGGGCTGGGCAGGGGACACAGCCGCTAACCCACACCACCCACAGTGGTGGTCACACTGGATGACATCCGGGACGTGAATGTGGAGGAGGAGAAGGTCCGCTACTTTGGGAAAGGCTACGTGGTAGTGCTACGGTTCGCGACGGGCTTCTCCCACCCTGTCACCCAGAGTGCTGTCATGGGTCACCGCAGGTAAGCAGTGGTATGCACCTGCGCCCCTGCCCTCGGGCGGCCCAGCCAGTGCCACAGCTTGGGGAGAGAAGATGCGCGTGCAGACAGGACTCAGGGGGTGGGGGGAGCGGCGGGCCTACCACCACTCACTAGGGCAGTGTTGGGGTCCTCAGACAGGGATCGATCGCGGGTCTGTCCCCGGGTGGGAATAGATGGCCAGGGAGCTGCTGGAGGGGGTGATGGCACCTCTGCCGCAGTAACGCACCCTGCTTCCTCTGGTGGCGCCCAGTGACGTGGAGGCCGTCGCCAAGCTCCTCATCAGCTTCCTGGGGCTGCACCACCGCGAGAGCCCCAAGGCACTGTCTCAGAGCAGTGACAGTGAGGCTGAGGGCCCTGGGGGCCAGAGCTGACTAACGCCCGAGCCTGCCTCGCTTCGGAAGGTGCCTCCGCGAACCCGCCTGCCCCCTCTGCCCCCAGTGGGGCCTTCACCGGACCTGCTCTTGCTCCCGCCACTGAGCGAAGCCACACAGGCCCCATCCGGGCTTTGGTGGGAGTGCCAGGCAGCGGAGGTCCGAGATGCTGACATGGCACTGTCCCCAGGAGTAGCCCTGCAGTGTCCCTCCCTTGACTAGATGTCCCCCGTGGTCAGCAGTGAGATGCTTGCTTTGGGACACGGTGGACACCAAGGGGCACACCGGCTGGCCGAGCCACAGCTGTTCAGAGCTGTGCCCACAGACCCAGGCCCTCTTCCAGATGCATCAAGGGGACTGTGCAGGAAGTCGCCCCCTCTCTATCATCTAGGCCTCGTGTGACTTTTGAAAACCAGCCCTTTCCTTGGAAATAAGGTTTCCACTTCCCTCCAACGCTGCCCCCGTGGCTACCCCTGCAGTGCCAGGCAGATCCAGAAAGGCTCACTGCCACCCGCCCACCAGAGAGGTGAGGCAGCTTAGCTTGGGCAGCGAAGACGCACTTCTAGGGGCCTCTACAGAGAAAAGCGAGTGCCTCTCCTTTCTTAGCAGTGGCCACCTCCTAGCCCCTCATTTGGGGACACGGTCATTTACATTTGCCAAAGTTAGGTTTTTAAATGGTTAAATCAGAAAATTTTGAATTAAAAAGTATGAAATGCTATCATCAGTTTCAGCGTGTGTATCTGGGCTTGGGAGGCACGCAGACAGCGAGGGTCTGCGTCTGTGCCACCCTCTGCCTGGGTCTCAGGAGCACTGTGGCAGCCTGAACAAGGTTGGACATCTCAAAAGTTCCCCTTTTATTTCAAAAGGGCTCGTTACAGTTCAACAGCAGGCCGTCGATAGGTGAGCGTGCCTCTTCCTGTGGTATTTCCTGTTCTCTCAACCGCAACGACTGCGTTGTGAGCCGGGCTTGGCACGGGGCTGCCAGGGGCTGGTGCCACAGGACGAGACTACACGGCAGCATGCAGCCTGGGCCAAGGGGTGGCCTCCCTTCAGGGACCCTGGCCCGAAGGGGGCCCGACCGCCTCACCAAGGTCCTGCAGGAGACCCTGCAGCCGCTGCAGGCTGGGGTGCACTTTCTCCTCCAGCCACTCCTCCACAGCGTCAGGGTAGAAGACACGCCGCAGGGCGGCCTCCAGCTCCCCCACGAGGGTGCTCCACCTGGTCAGGAGGCTGATGGCCCACAGACTCAGGCCAAGAAACCCTACCAAGGAGGGGTGCTCTGCTTTGGGGAACAGGACACCTGCTCAGTGGAGGCAGCTCAGCCAGGGCGGGAGGGCGGGCTGATGGCACTGTCCCCTTGGGGCAGGCGTTCAGCAGGTCGGCCCAGGTGCCTGGGACTCTGCCCGGGGATTCCTGGGCTCTCGCCTGTTCAGGACTACACTAGGTTCTCTGCACCCAAGGGGCACGGTGGAACCAGCCAAGTGAATTCAGCTCAAGGTGTGAAGGACCCCTGCCTGGTCTGGCTCAGCTGGGAACAAGGGGCTACCTGAGCGCCTGGGGCTGGATGTGTCGGACCATGACCGGATGGATGAGCTTCCGCCTGCGGTGGTAGGGGCTGAACCAGCCAGTCACATACCTGGGGGCAGGGCCAGGTGTGCAGGTCAGCCCACGGGTGGTTTAGAATAACACCTTTAAAAACTTGGTTTAAAGCTGCCTCCTGAAGGGATGGTTCAGGATGGGTAGGCCTTGCCTGTGCGTGGGGTGATGGGGCCCCCTCACCTGTCCCTCTCCAGCAGTGCGTCCACAGAGCTGCGCAGCTGCAGGGCCACTTGTGTGACGAGGGCCAGGATGTCACTGCCAGGGAAGGAGCCAGCACCCTCGCTGCACAGAGAGTCCTGATGCTGAGAGGGCCTGCGCATGGGCAGGGCAGGGGGGGGCGAGGTGGCCTGGGGCCCCCCAGGTGTAGGCAGCTACCTGGAAAGGTGGGCTATCTCCAAGTTTGAAATCCCAAGCAAGTTCTCCACTCTCACCTTCACGTCTTCGGCAAAGCCTCCTGAAACCAACCAGACAGGTGGGCGTGGGGGCCTCTGGAGGCGGCAGAGGCCTGGGCCCTGGATTCCAGGCCACTGGGCCAGAGGTAAAGTGGCCAAGGAATGTCACTGGCCAGCCCCCGCTGAGTGGCGCCAACGTGATGCTCCCGTAGGACACAGCCTGTCTGTCACGTGAAAGAGGACAGACAGGAGAGCCTGGCTATGCCTGCTGAGAGGCCGCCCCAGCATCCAGGGCTCAGCGGCGTGTGCCCTGTGGCTTCTCACAGCGGATCGTCTGCAGCGAGGCCTGGACCTGCAGGCACCCTCCGCGTGGCTGGGAGTGCCTCAGAGGCCAGTGAGGGGAGTTGTCGGCAGGTCTCGCTCCATCTTTGAGGGCTGCCCCTGGGCACGAAGGCCGTGTTAATGCTTCGGCTCTGGACTCCGCGAGTCACCTCAGCACACAGTTCCCTGCGCCAGTACCAGTGGTGTCCCTGGAAACTGGCCTCGCCTCCACCGGCACCGGGGTCACTCCTGCCGCGTGGCGCTCGCATCCCCTGTACCCTCCTCAAACGCCCTTTTTGGTTCTTTTCGGGGAGCCATGAGTTGGACTTAGGCCAGAAGACCTGGCCGGCAGTGGACAGAGTGCCTGGCACAAGGAGAGAGTCAGGGCCACCTGTCCTGCCGGGGGCAGGGACGTACCATGCAGGAGGGACTGCAGACAGACGGCCAGGGATGGGATCCCCACGGGCAGCAGCTCACACAGCACAGAGAAGTGGTCGTACCTGGGCCCAGGGAGACGACGCTCAGTCCCCGCCCTCCTGCCCACGGGCAGAGCTCAGGCACTACCTCCTACACAGGCAACTAGAAGCTTCTGCAGTTAACTGCTGCTTCGGAAAGGACCTATGGCTTCCGAGGTGTGTGGGCAGCAGGCGTGGTACCCTGCCCAGGGCCCCAAGGAGCCTCAATGCAGCTTCACACTCTGCGGTCACCTCCCTGGAATCCTGACGTGCCCATCTGTGGCCAGCAGGCAGGGCAGGCCCAGAGCTGGGTGCAGGCCCTTCCTCTGGTGTGCCCTTGTACCCGCGCCCGTGGCGGGAGCCGGGACTTGGGCAGACCCTTTACAGTTTGCTCTGTCCAAGAACCCACACCTGCCCTGCATCTCGCCTCCTGAGGCGTGACTTGAGCTCTGGGCCTGGACACAAGCAGCGCCCCTCGAGTTTGGGGGTCGCTATAGTGGGGAGGGCTCGACCCGTGACTTTGTGCAGCTGCCCCAGGGACCAGGTTCCCCTCTTGCCCGCTCAGAGCACCGGCCACGTCCCTGCAACCGACCGCAGGAAGGACAGGCCCAGGCTGGACGTGCTGAGAGGGGCACCCGCCTGGCAATGGAGCTGCCCATCCGCCCGTCCCGGGACAGGCCACCTCACCTCTGCCAGCCGGTCAGGACAATGCCCCGCAGCGCGTGCGCTGGGCCGCTGCCCGCCACCTGCAGCCACTGCATGTGGTTTCTGAGGTGATGCCCGATGGGGGTCAGGGTCTGGCTGGCCCCCGTGGCTCCCTTGAAGGCGCTGGCGGCCCACATCCAGGGAAAACCACACTTCTGGTACTTTTCCATGAGGAGGACTGAGTGAGAGTGAGAAAGCAGGGCTGGCAGGCTCTGGACACATCCCAATGCCACGCGGCTCCGCAGGGGACGGGCCAACCCAGGCTCCATCTCAGGGAGTTTACAAGCGGGGCAGGCGCCTGAAGGGGGCAGCTCCGTCCTGCTGAGCCAGATGCAGTTAGGGCTGCAGGGCCGGGGGCTGCAAGCAGGGTCCTGCAACGCCGTACTGACCCTTGCCTTGGACGTCCAGGTCGGCCCCGTAGTCCCAGAGCACAGGCTCCACCAGCTGCGGCAGCCCCGACGCTGGGGAGGAGAGAGGTGAGTGAGAGCCTTCCGGAGATGCGCTTCCCACCGCTTCCTTGGGTGAATGTGGCCACAATCCCTTTTGTAGGACGTGCGGATTTTAGTGAGGACACTGCTGACTGGGGCTATGAGCCCCACAGCACAGCCAGCCTGGGTGTGACCAGACTGGAGTCTGGCAGGCATGTGTCCCAGGGGCAGGGAGAGCACAGCCACGAGAACCACGCAGGACCACCGGCTAAACCGTGTCCCTTCAAGCGCATCTTAACGACAGTCCGGCAGCCTGCCCATGGGGATCCCAGCTGCCGCGAGGACCCTGGCCTCAGGTGCAGGCTCTGGGGATAGCAGGTGTCTGAGATGTGGGGCCCGGCTCAATAGGCAGCAGGGCCCTTGGTCTTGGGGCTGCATGGGGCCTCGGGAGTGAGCCAAGGCCGCCCCTTGCAATCCCTCCCTCTTGGCCCAGGAGGCCCCGCGGCCAGGCCCACCTGCGAGCTGGTCCTCTGGGATGTCCCGCAGCATGTCATCCCACACCAGGGCTGTGGTGCCGGGGTGTCGGGCCCGCACGCCGCTGGCCACCGCCTTCACGTGGGACAGGCACAGCTTCGCTTTGGTATTGTGCTCCTGCCGCAGCCACTGCCTGGAGGCCTCGCCCTCCCCGAGGTAGTAGACCTGCAAGGAGGCGCTGCTGGCCGCCCTGCCCATGCACCCGCCAGAGCCCGGAGGCCGCGGTGGCCGGGGTCCCGGGTGAACCGCGACACCAGGAAGTGCCCGCAGGGACACAGCGTCCTGCGTACAGGGCACCCCTGCTATAAACAGGAAGCGGAGACCACGGCATGGTGGGCCAGATGCCACGTCGAGGCTACTTGCGGACAGAAAGGAGTGGGCTGGGCTGGGCGGTGACGGAACAAGGACTCCCTCTGAGTGACGGAAGTTTCTGGAACTACAGGCAGGGGCCCGGCATGGTGCGTGCTTGGAAGTAACTGAATGCACACTTTAAAATGGTCACCATGGCAAGCTTGTTGTGTGTTTTACACGGAAACAAAAAGCCCCAGTGAGGACAGAGCTCGGCCTCAGGCCTGAAGGTGTGCAGCCCCGTCCTGGCTCAGGCCCCAGCCGCCCGGCGGAAGGCCAAGGGCTGCTCTCCCTCCCTGCAGGCGCCGCCCCCCGCCGGCTGGACCGGCACCCACCTCGTCACAGCCGATGTGCAGCCGCCGGGCACCGGGGTGCAGCTGCAGGACCTGGTCCAGCATGGCGCCCACCAGCGCCAGCGCCTCGGCTGCATGCGGGTTCAGGGTGTTGGGGAAGAGCGGCACTTCGCGGAGGTGCGCCAGCGCCGCGTGCTTCAGAGCGAACTGCGGAGAAGGGCGGCCCTCAGAGAGGCTCACGGGAGCCGGCCGTGGGATCCGGCCACGCCTGCTCGGCTCTCCTGACTTCGCAGGCCAGTGCGAGCCACCGGGCGCCCTCCTGGAGGCGCAGACAGGCACCGCGTGTCAGAACCAGCATGGGGGCCTGGGGCCAGCATCCCCCCAAGAACACCTGGTGAGCGGGGACCCCTGCTGCTTCCCGTCCAGGCTGCCCCGCGGGCCTGGCCATGGGTACCACCCCCAAGAACAAAGCGCTGGAGAGGAAGGGTGGCCTGGAGGTGGGCGCAGGGGCAGCCCTCCTCACGCTCCGGGGGACCGAGGGGCTGGGCGGGCAGGCAGCTGGCTAGACTGAGTGCGCCCCAGCCCACAGACAGGTGGGGCCTCTCAAGGGCACAAGCACACTGTCTCCCCAAACCCTGCCGGCCCCAGCTACGAAAACAGGTGACCCACCAGAAAGCCAGGCAATAGTAAATGAAGACCAAGTCTAACAGGCTCTGGGGCCTCATGGCCAGGAGACACTCTGCAGGCAGCTGATGGCCACTGCTGGGCAGAGGCCGACTCAGATGATGCAGGGTCTGCAACACCGTTTTCAGCCGAAAATCAGGAGCCGCGCACACAGACTGGAGCACGGAGCCCAGACTCGGGACAGCGGCTCTGCAGACACCGAGGCTCCAGTGCCGGCCCGGGCAGGCGCCCGCTTCAGAAAGCCACTGTGGGCGGCTCCAGGAGCTGAATGAAACCAGTGGCGGCTGCGGAAACAGACCCGTTTGGTGGTTCAGCAGCAACTCAGTGTCAGAAGGGCCAGCGAGGGGCCATCAGAGCAACAGAAACGATCCAACAGAAGAGAACGCTGGGAGATGAGCAGAGGCGGCAGGGGCGGTGGCGCGCACAGCCGCTCCCAAGAGAGGAGTGGGCAGAAAACCCTAAGACAGGGCCCCACACCTCTCAAGTGCCGAGAAGCAACACCCCACAACCCGAGCTCAGCGACCCCAGGCAGAGAGCAGCGCCGGGAAACCTGGGTGTAGACACGCACGGACACGGCAGGCCACCGCCACCGCGAGGGGGCCGCGAGCACCGCGAGGGAGCCGCGAGCACAGCGACGCCGTGTGTGGGGCTGCGGGATTACTGGGCTCGCTCCCGCGCGCTCGGAAACAGACGGTAACCGCCACTTAGCACCGTCCCGGCCGCTGTCCTGTGCACGCAAGCGGCCCCCACAGCCCACCCGGGTGCATGCAGGACTGTGATGGCGAAGCGTTTCTGGGAGAGGCAGTGGGAGGAGCTGCCCTGCGCTGAGGCCGGTGCTGGGCGCGGACTGGGACGTGGCCCGGTCGAGGCCGGGTTGGGTGGAAGACAGAAGGGACGGTACTGCCACAGGTATGGGCGCAGCTGGTCATCTCAAGTGGTGTGACGACTTCAACCTGAACCGCACACTTTCCACACAAACCCCTGCAAACGGATGAGGGGTCTAAGAGGAAAACGGAAGTTTTAGAGGAAAACGTCACAGGAAAAACTTCACAGCCTGGTGACCAGCAAAGACTCCAAGACGTGACACCAAAAGCATCTGAAAGAGCCAAAGCACCGGGCTCCACCTAGACGGTTTGGTGGAAGCCACCAGAACAAGAAGAGGGTTTACAGATGGGAGAAAACATCTGTGGTCCTGTGTTGAACCACAGCCATGAACCCAACAGCTCTGAAAACGAAGTGAGCAAAACGCTGGTCTCCACCGGACGGGAGACCGATGGCAGATAAGTACACGCCAAGCTCCTCCTCCAGAGGCCGCCTGTGGGAGCCTGCGCTTCTGGGCCCGGGAGCTGGGAGACCCGGAGGCACGGGACCCAGAGGGAGGCGCAGGCTGGGGTCCCGGGACGGAGCAGCTCGGGGAGTCAGGAGGGGCCGCTGGGGACGCCAAGAGCCACTGTAGGGCCGAGTCTGGGGACCAAAGCCTGTAGCTGGGTTAGGGACAGAGATATATTTTGAGGGATGTGGCCATGGGGGACACTGTAAGGAGAGCAGGGACCCAGCCAGAACTGGGCTGCAGGATGGGCGGGGACAAGAAGGGTGTCCAGGCTGTGGGCTGCACTCCCACAGTCGGTGAGGCGTGACAACGCCTGTACATTAAGCGGTAAAGGATGAGGGACAACGGAGGGCAGGTTCACTCAGTACTGCACTTTCCCTGGCAGCAGAGGGGGACAGCAGCTGCCCCCAGGAGCTCGTGAGCAAGAGCCCGCGCCCCACCCCGCCCCGCCTGCTCACCTCCATGTGGCCAAAAGTCTGCACCAGGGGGATGACCTCCAGCTCGCTCAGTGCAGCCAGACGCAGGATCTCTTTGACCTCGGAGGGGCTGGAGGGCGAGACCGCCAGGGTGTCAGCAGCTGCTCTGCCTGCCCAGGCCCCTCCCCTGGGGTCTCGGGTCTCGGGTCTCGGCCAGGTCGGGCATCTCCGAGTTGCTGTCTCCAGTTTCGGGCATGGATTTAGAAGTGGTGCCTGATCACGCCCTTAAGTGACAGTTGGCTTTGCCAGTGGCTCCTGCTAAATTCAGGGAGGCTGCATAGGGGCCAATGAGGAGCCGGAGTCCAGGGCTGGCTCATGGTGACTCCGCCGCAGACCTGCGCTGGCCTGCACGTTGCGTGGTTTAGGACGAAGAGCACTGTGTGGCGTGTGGAGACATACGACAGGCCCACCTGCCCACGCACAGGGTCACGCAGCAGAGCCACCAGGAGGCCACGCTGCCTCAAGTCCCTGCGTCTGGCTCTGTACAGGAAGGAGGAAGAGGCGGGCGGGCGCCCGGGGGAGCCGCTTCCACAGCCCAGCGGAGGGGCGGGTGAGCAGGGCTGCCCGCCGGCTCCTCGTTGGCACCAGCTCACCCCGAGCCGTCTTCTGGCTGCTCAGAGAGACAGCAGCTTGCAGCGTGCGCTGTCTCTGACGCTAACTAGACTGCAAATGCGTCGACATTTAAAAGCCCCGTGCTTATGTAAACATACATCTTCAAGGCTCCAGGAAACCTGGCACCTTTTCCATTTAAAAAATCAAAAGAACAAGGTGTGCTCCCTTCAGGAAGGCACCCAGGAGGAGGGCAAGGAACAGTGTCCCAGGCCCGCAGGTCTCCAGTCCCCAGCCGCGCTGACCTCTGCACTCCGACCACCGGTGACTGCGGCCCTGGCGTCTGACCTGTGACAGACCTGTGGTTTTCACTCTAAAGTGATTTCATGGCTGCGTTAGTTGTGAGGGCCGCTGTGCCCTCGCTGGCCTTCTGGCTGACACCAAATCCTGCTGCTGTCCTGTGGGGACAGTGCTGCCCTGTAGTACCCTGTGCTCCCCCTCGCTTCCTGGGGTCGGACTCTGGTGTTTCCTCTAGACCTCTCCAAGTGCCCTTCAGGGAGCAGGTTTCATGTTTGGAATTAAGGAAATTAATTTTAGGAGACAGAAGGGACTGTCTCAGCGGTGCCCCCGCCTCGACGGCTCTCCCCAGCCCGGGGTGCCAGGCAGGGCCCGGGCGTGGCAGTGCCCGGATGTGGCGTACCTGTAGGCGTGCTTGGCCCTCAGCGGCCGCAGGTGACCCTCGTAGGGAAACATGTCCTCATACTCAATGAGGAGGCCGTCCGCGCCCAGAGCGTGGAGTAGAGGGAAGATCTGGGGGAACAAGGGGCATGAAGAAGAGTGACCACTCGAGCAGTGACGTGTGTGCGCCGACAGACTGTGGCTGGCCCTCCACACGGGCCTGGTTCTCCTGGAACGCGTGCTTTCAGTGACGCCAAACTGGGGTGAAGGGGCAATTTGAGACGGGAGGCGGGCTGACCCCCGAACTGGAGCCGCCTCTCAAGGCAGCGGACAGTGGCCAGCAGGGCGGGCAGCCAGCCTCCAGGGTGCTGGAGAAGAGCTCCGCACCCGATGAGACTCAACACAGAGAACCTGCAGGGCCTGTGCTGGCCCCCACGACCTCCATCTTTATTCAGAGGGCATGAACTCCTCTCCTCAACTTTTAGAACTGACTCCTGTCTGCCAGACACAGGGAGGGTGCGGGGGCCCGGCCCCTCCGCAGGAGGGCGCCCTCCCGCCGTGTATTTGTGACACCCTTGTCAAGAGTTTTCTACCCCAAACACGGGGACTCGGCATGGGGAATAGGAGGGCACCGTGGAGGCTGGAGGGACTGCAGAGCACTCAGTGGGTCGTGAGTGACCGGGCCAGTCTGGAGGCAGGTGCTGCTGACCGGGCACAGAATGGTCACAGCATCCTCACTCCTGGTAGCCTTTGGGCCTCTTCTGCCCGGGGGTCAGCAGCGATCCCGTGTGATCCTTTGGCTGGTTGGGAGGCTAAGCACAGCCAAAGGGACCTGGTCGGCTGGACAGCCCTGGTGTCACCCACCACCCCTTCCCTGCCCTTCCCTGGCCCAGGCAAGGACTTGATGTAAAACTGCTAACAGTCATAAATCTACCAGTGAGATCAACAACCGACAACATTTTGCTCACCTGTTTCACACGATTTCTACTTAACTTTGACTAGAGTCTTCTTTCCTTCCTCCCATGGCCCACTCTGCTCTCGGACCCAGGTCCGTGGACGTTAGCTGGCCCGCTCTGTAGCCACCAAGCCCCAGGGCTGGACCTGACGGTCATTTTAAAGCAAGTCCAGACGACATACTTTTTCACCCATAAACTCTTAGTTATTTATCTGATCTGAACTTTTTAAAAGACATAACCACAATATTCCTGTCCCAGCTAACCGAGTCACTCCTTAATAGCATCCATGCCCTCATGTTCCTGTTTCTAAAATCTTCATGTGACCGGCTGAATCAGATCCAAACACTGTCTACACATGAAGGAATCCCTTCCAGTTCTTTGGTTTTTTAACATGTATGCTGATCTTTTTAAAAGATGTATTAATGTACTTGGAGGAAGGAGGTGGGAGCAGAGGGGAGGAAGCACTCGCCCACTTGGTTTGCTCCTGTTGGCTGCGCCCCCTCCTCCCCCTTCACGTGGACCATGCCACCCGGGACTTGACTGCCCCACCAGGGCATGCCCGTCTTTTTTCTTTTTTAATTGAAATTGAAGTCTACTTATTGAAGAAACTGTGATTTTTGCTGATTTTTCAAATTTTGGATTTGACAGACCCATCTCTAGGTGCCACTTCCCATTCCTGTCATGCTGTAAAATATAGTCATAAAATGTTGCTGTCGAAATACCTGGTGCCAATCTGATTTCCTTTCCCTTCCACATGACTTGGGGATTTCCCCTGCGAATGCAATTTTCATTTCCATTTTTTTAAGTCTGGAAACACTACTGGTGTCTCTCATCCAGCTGAACGTCCCAGGTTGCCCTATGTCCTCTCCCTACGCAGACTGGAGAACTCTTTCATCTCAGAGACGGGCTTTGAGCTGCAGTTTCTAGCATGCGTTCTGTGCACTGCTTCAGGGCCTGCAAACACCGAGAACAGGCCTGCGGTGCACCTCCCAACAGAGCTGCGGCTCCCTGCAGCCTTGAGTCTGGCCTGACCTTGAAGTAACTGGATGCCTGTGGCTCTGGGCTTTTGTGCTCCCGAGGCACGGTGGCCCAAGGCTGCCACAATGCAAGAAGGCCCACCTGATCCCTGGCATTTCAGAGCCAGCCCAAGAGACCAGCCCCGGAGAACTGAGGCGGCCTAGCGGACAGCCAGCACCAGCTGCCGGGCACGAGTTGGGCCATCCTGGGGACCAGCGCCTCCACCGTCATGCTGCAGCCCCACAGACACAGCGGCCCCGGAGTTCTGCTACAAGGGTGAGGACAGGCGCGGGCAACCCGGCTACTCCCGCCGGCGCCCTGCACTGCTGAGCAGCAAGCAGAGAAGTACTGATCCGAGTAACAGGTGCTTATATATTCCCAAGATGGCGAAATTACCTAGAGACAGTTCTCCGAGTGTCTCCGAGTGTCTCCCCGCAGGTGAGCGGCTGGGCCGGCAGCCACGAGGGAGCCCAGGCCGCCCGCGGAACTAGCTGGTGGACTCCGAAGGGACAAGACGGGTGTCTGGACTCTGGTTTGGGGCGGTGTGCGGCAGGGAACCAGAGCGGGAGCCCCGGGTGCATGCACGCTGATCTGCGCCACTCCTCAGCCCTGCTGGTCTGTCACAGCGCCTTTCAACTCTTCGCACGTGAGTGCTGTTTTTTCTGTCATTTGTTCCTCTACACTGCACTTCCTGTGGGGCCCATTCCTTCTGTCCCGCCCGCCCCGTTCCTCCGCTCCTGAGTGCCTCAGGCAGTATTTTCATGTCCTCCTTTTGTCCAGGCATCGTGTTTCTGGGCTTTTCTGTGTCTGGTGTCTGGTGCTCTTTGCAGCCTCCAGAACGTCCTTAACCTTTCCCCGGGTTGGGCGGTGACAGCACTGTCTCGCCGACGCTGTGGCCCTCGGTCACAACAGCATTCAGACGACTGTGCTCTTTTCTCCGTGATCTAACCACAACCTGTTCCTGACACTCACTTGTAAACGTGATGTTTTTTGTATTTTTAAGAGCAAGGTCTTGTGTTTGGGACAGACAGAACAGGGCCCTGATCCGTCCTCCCCCAGCACAAGTCACACTCTGGGTAGCAACTCTGCCTTCTCCTCGGTCTATGCTTCTCTCTCCTTCTCCATGTTCCTGCTCAACTGAACACAGATTCTTTCCCAACACCATGTGGGGCTCTGTCCTCGAGAACAAGCTTCTGGAAGGTATTTCTGAGGGCCTTGAGGCTTGCCTTTCCCAGCACTTTCTTGAATCTTCTGCATTCTCCCCAGCGTCTCTCTGATGGGGACCTTTGCTTGTGGGGCCACCCCCAGGCCTCCGGTCTTGGCACGGCTGCAAGTCCTCCCCCTGCCCCCCACCGCCTCGGCCTTGCTGCTCACCCCATGGGTTTATGCTGACTGTGCTTTGCTCTCACTCACTTGCATTGTGGAAATGCATGCGGCACCCTGACACCAGCTGCCCTATTAACCTATCCTCTGAAGGCTCTAGGGGAGCGCCCTTCTGCCTCTCAGCTTCTGGTTGCCTGCAGTCCCGGCGGTCCCTGACTGTCCCTGACTGTCCCTATGTCCCTACAGCTCTCCCTCCTCATGTCTGTCCTCCCGTGTGCCTTCAAGTTGCCTTCCCCCTGTATGTGCCTTGGCGTCTAGATCCCCCCCCTTATAAGGACACGCTCGTTGGCTAAGGCCCACTACCCCAGTGTGACCCCGTCTTATGTCGATTATGTCTGCGAAGAGCCCACTTCCACAGCAGGTCCCACTTACAGGATTTGAGTGTCTTCCAGGGGACACAGCCCCACCCGCGCACAGGGGCCGTGAGTGCCTCTGTCTAGTTTTCCCTTTTGCTATACTGATTGTCCTGTTTGTGCGAGACCACCCGGGAGAACTCAGAGTTGACACTGTGGCCGCCATGCCTCAGCAGAACCCGTGGCTGTGTCTAGCACACGCTTCCACAGGACACGGCTCACAGTCTCAGGACCGAACCCACAGCAGAGGGGATTCTCTAGAGAGAAAGGGAGGCTCACCTCCGAGAGGTAAGAGACCTTTGGTGGCGCTCCTTTGAGGTCCAAATGAACGAACCGCAGCTGAAATGGTGAGGAACTCGACATTTCACTATTTTTTGTGAACTCATATAAGAGAGACCTCTTGTCCAGGTACTTCTTCCTGGTGGAGAAACTCAGAGTTACAACCCGTGTCTGTACGGACATCACCAGGAGGACTCCCGGCACCAGCACCAAAGTATCCATCTCGGTACGCAAATACATTTAATTGTGATTTGCCTCCCAAATTTGAACACAGTTGGTGTCTATGGATCTATAAAAACACACGTGACTGTATAATAACTTGCTTTTAAAGACTCTTCAACTACACGCACTAGTCCCATGAAAACAGCCTGCGAGGCACTTGTAAACATTTGTCAGGTCCCATGAGATTGTTTCTGTAGAATATTTATCCTCAATTTTATCTTATTTTTTATAGCATTAAAGTTAATATGATTGATGTATTAGAGTTCAAGCATGGTCGTATGGAGGAAAAATCTAAATATTTACTCTAGGTCAGAGAAAACTGTCTAAGATTTAAAATAGGTCAATGACAACTTGAAAAAGGAATGAGCCACAAGTCTATCAGGTCTGACTATTTTTTATTAAACAAAAAATAGCAGATGTCACACCCCGGTGGAGTAGTGGTCAAGTCAGTCGCCTCTGAAGGAATACAGGCCACAGGCCCCTGGGTGCCAGTCCCCGGTCTGGGGGAAACCACCAGTGTGAACAGCTAAATGAAAATAAAATGAAGAGCTTCCTCCTCCTCTCTCTAAAAACAAAAAAACCTGAATGATAACAAAGCAGCTAGGAAACAGAAAAATCTTATGCTTTTCTATATTTTATAAAAGTACAAAGAATTACTGAGAAAATGAAAAGAAATATGCACATATGTCATATATTCAGTTCAATCATTCAAACTGCTCATTCTATGCAAGGATAAAGCCCTGACTCTCAAGAATCTAAAACACAGCATCGGAGCAAAACTAGATGCACAGAAACCATTGAGTTAACAGAAACTGTATTCAGTGGTGGCAAGAAGCTTTTAACCCTGGAGGGGTGTGGTGGGATGTGCATATAAACGGATCCGTGAGTAAGTGTCCTAATAAGCATATAGGACAAAAGGAATAATAAAACAATTTTTAAAAATTGAATTCAAGACAATCTCAGTGACAAAATTCTCAAAGCAACTACTAAATTACCAGCTGGGAAGTGGTTTTGTGAAACAGCATTCTGAAAAACTGCAAAGTTTTCACAGCTGAATTGTTAAAAAGTCTTACAAAACAACTCTATCTCCCAGGGAACAGATTTAAAAGACAGACTCTGAGTGGAGAGCTGCGCGTGGCCAAGTGTCATGTCCGGGAACCCTGGGAGCCGTTAGTGAGGTGGGCGCCAGCGCAGACTTGCCTCACAGCATACACAGCCAGTGCGACTTGCTAGCCAGCCCAGGTTTCCACAAAACCTAAGGCACAGAAGCCTCTGCGGTGCCTCCGGGCAGGCCACCGCCACCGCTGTCACTGACTGGGGTCTGCAGGCTGCTGCCTCCACTTCCAGGGGGTCCCGGGAGGTCCGGAGGCAGCAGCCCAGCGGCCCGACACTTTCCCAGTCTCAGCATCGCTAGGCACTCTTCTGTCCAGCCGTGTATACAAGGCTTCTCTGCCCGAGCAGAACTCACTCACCTTCTTCAGACAGGATCCTCCAGAAGGGGCTCCCTGTGAGCCCTCGTCAGAACCGCAGGGTCAGGACAGGGCTGCTTAACGTTCTGACTCACTGGACAGAGGTCTGCAGGGAATTGAGAGCTGTTAGCTAAACAGCAGGGCTTTGGAGAGAGCTGGGGACGGCAAGGAGCCCCCGGGAAAGCGCAGGGACGGGACCAACGAGGGGACAGGCGAAGGGCAAGGGGACCGGGGAGGGCGTGGAGCCCTCGGGAAAGCGCGGGGACGGGACGGGCGAGGGGACCGGGG